>JARHVA010001329.1:2945000-3147500 GCA_037957365.1 Torreya grandis
CAAAAAATACCAAAACAAAGTGATCCAGGTAATCTCTAAACATACTATTCATAAGATTCATATATATTATTAGACCATCTATCAATCCAAATGGTAACACTATGAATTCATAGTTCCTATATTGAGTCATGAATGTTGTTTTCAAAATATCCTCTTCACAGATCCTCAACTGGTGTAACCCTACTCTACGATCAATCTTAGAAAATATTGTGACCCCTCATATTTGAACAAAGAGATCATCAATACATGGTAATGGATATATGTTCTTGATCATTATTTTATTCAACGTCATGTAGTCTATACACAGGTAAAAAGTATCATCTTTATTCTTAACAAAGACAACGGGTGCACCCCATGGTGACACACTCAGTTAAATCAGTGCTTTTGACAACTCTTAAAGTTGAGCCTTTAATTCTACCAATTCAGTGTTTGTCATTTTGTATGGTGCTTTAGACTACAGTTTCAATCTAGTTGTGATATCAATCAAATAATCAAACTTGTGTTTAGGTGGCAATCCTAGTAATTCTTTTAAAAACACATCATGAAAGTTTCTTAGAAAAAAATAATCTTTGACAGATGGTTCCTTATATTGTTACATATTATTTATCTTAATTATAAATGTATGGCATCCCTTATTTTGATCTTTATTGAGTTGAATTTCATAAATATACCTTAGTTTTAACTCCTTTTTATTGCCTTGAAGTTATGTCTGATTTTTTAAATCATCTTGACACTCAACCCTCTTCAAAAAATAGTTTACCTTGGCTTTATGCTTCACAAGCCAATTGAATCCTAGAATCACATCATATGATCCCAATGGTATTGCATTAAAATCTAATATTATAGTGAACTCAGGCAATCTAATCTCTATTTCAACTAGACACTTGTCAACTTTGACCTTTGACTCATTTTCATATTATACTGACTATGTATTTGTCACAACTCCAGTGTTTTTAAAAATAATACTAAGAACTCTAAGAGCAACGAAACATTTTTTAGATTTTGTATTAATCAAAATAAAATTTATATGATCAAAAAAAATACCTGACAGTTCTATGGGTGAAGCTTGATACTCAATCTTTTAATTATCAATAGTTGCATGAATTCATTGTTGAAATGTACCTTGTTGAGAATTTGAACCTTTGTTCTTCGACTTGTTTTGAGGACATTCTCGAGTAAAATGGTCACCTCCACAAATGAAGCAAATTCCAATGAGTCTTTTCTTATCAATCTATTAGTTTCTCTTGAAACCATTACCAGGTTTTCTATTCCCTAAACCACTATTAAACTTGACGTTTTGATTCTTGAATTGACCCTTGGAATCTCCGCTCCTCTACTTCTAGTTATTTTTTAAGGTTAGTTTAGAACTTTCAAATTTCTATTTGAACTTATCTTTGACTTGAGAAAGAGATTTTATTTTATGTTCTTGCTTGATCACCTCTCGAACACCTGATCTGTGGTAGATGGACCATGCACATCTACTTCATAGCCAATTTGAGGTTTTAATCCCATGATGAATTTTTTGATTATGAACCTCTCATCCACTTGATACTAAATTACATAATAATATTGGTCAATTGCTCCCAATATTTATTCACTAAAAAATTTCCTTGCTTGAGATTCTGAAACTCTATAATATTTTGATCAAAGTATAACTATGGAAGCCATCATGACCTAAATAGTGACACAAATTATTCCCAAGTGGTGGTAGTTGAGTCGAGGTTCATCTCGAGTTTTTTGTTTACCCACCAAGTCATTGATTCACTAACAAGATAATAAGCTCCCATAATTGCTTTTGTGATTTTAAAATAATTATGAATCTCAAAGTACTCCATTTTTATTATCCACACTTCAGCTCCATCACCCAAAATAGTTCTATCGAACTTGGGTGGATTCACCTTTTTCATGTCACGTACCAACTCTGTAGCTACTCAATCTCTCATATCCTATGGCACCTCCTCATGCCTCTACTCTTGAACATGTTCTTGGTCATTAGAATGTTCTTCAAAATTCTCTTGAGCATTTTTCTCTTCATGGCCATGCACTTTCTGTTCTAATATCACAATTCGGTTCCTAGTTTCTTGCATGGTTGTGAAGATTAAATCTAACTTAGCAGCATGCTTAGTGACAAATTGATTTGGATCAATAAGGGGTTCAGTATTCAAAGTACCCTCACCTCTTAGTCTAATACATAAAATTGTTCTTCCTGCTTATCAGGAGAATAATTTTACATTAGTGGACATATTAAGTTCTAGAGTTTGAGCCTCAAATTTAATACCATACTGTAACAATCTCATTGAGTTTTACCAAAAGATAAAAAATAATTTTTTTAATAATTACTCATATTCAATATATAGATTTCACCATGAGAAACCTAACTAATTATTTTTAACTAACTATATTAATTTAGTTAACCAAAAAGGTTAATAGTTAATCCACTTAACTTAAGATCACTGTGAATAGATATATAAATTATGAATAATACTGAAACTATAATAAATATTGCATCTTATCATAAATTTAAAAAAATAAATTTAGCCACAGCTAATACAATATTATAATTACTGTTATATAAGTATAATGTATAAATATTACCATTTTCAACAATACGTAAAAATATTTTAAATTATAAAACATGATACAAAGCTCCTCTGAGCAGAGTCTCCATGAATCAAGAATCTCCACGACTCAAGTATCAATATATAATCTCAAGTGTAGTCTCAAGTAGTACTCCAAATGGGAGGGGGAACATCATCTGAGCACTTTTTCACCTCAACCACAGATCATAGATCCCCCACACTATCTCCTAAATAATGGGATGGTCCTCCCTTCATGAATGGGTAGATAATGACGATGCAAGAATCTAGAGTAACCAACCCAAACTTGTGTGTTACAAAAATTTAATACATAATGTGTATCATAAATAAATTTGTTCTAATATGATATCACATAAATATGAAAATTATATCAACACATAAAATGACAATGTTTATTAAACATTATTTTGTTCAAAGTTTTCAATAATAAATAATCTGTAGGATTTGTCAAATTCATACACACCATTCAATCGGATTACCCTTCATCTTGCATTGATGGTGCTAATTAAGCCAGTGCAATCTATCCACTGTTTAATTAGGATCATGAATGTGATATTTGGTAAAAATAAATAATGATATTTAAAAATAAAAGATTCATTCAAAATATTTCATTTTATCTAATAAAAGCATGCTAAGTATAGAAATATCACATACATTCATTTAGTCCACCAAATGAAATGCAATGAATCCATAACATCTAGTTTATTAAAAAATAATAAATATAATCTAAAAATAGTCCTCAATATAACATACCATCCGGATAATTATTATCTAGACTGTCAATTACTTGAATCACAAAGTAACTTATAATATTATTTCTTCTTTAAAAAATATTATATCACAGGCTTAATAAATTGTTTATATTTCACATATAACAAAAGTTAGTCCAAAACATCATAGATGTTTTATATTTAAATTCTTAAATACTTATTTTAATGATTTAGTATTAACATGAAAATAATATAAGCAATATTTATGCACAGTTATGAAAATCATACTTTTATACATAATATAGTTGTATGCATTTATGTGTGTGTGTGTGTGTAAATGATATATTCCTTCCCTGATTTATTAATCAATAATCGTATTAATTATATCATTTATATGTATATATATTTTTTTGAATTCACACATACAATTGCATTATAAATATTTCATTTTATATAGTATACCCCTAAAATGACATCTACTATCATTTGTCTTAGACTATACTATATACAACTTCGTATACAGTCATCTTAACAAACAAAGGCCCCATAACCCTTATCTTTAACTGAGTAATTCTCAATGTCCTTGATAAACAAACACATAGAATATTTTCATCATACACAACTACTCATTTTTCTATCAAACTATCAAATCAATATACCAAATCAATCGATTTACATTTTTCCAATTAAATTTAATTCATATGAGCAATTATAAACACTCAGTCATGTACACCCAAATCGATTATTGTTTATTAAAACAACACACAACCGAATTCCCAACTTAGGTTTTTCATATAATAACTCAAACTTGGCTGAATATAACTATGCAAAACATATAATTAATCCCATATACCTAGTCCCTCTATTGACTAAACAACTCTTACATAGTTCAAACAAATCCATATAACAATAATTCTCAATCACATCCAAATATATGCGAAGTTCATAATTATAATGAATAGAATTAAAACTAAACTCTGCCATGAATACTATAATAGTTTTCTGGTATATTTCCTAGCATAATGTCAAATGCATAACCTACAATCACTTATTCATCTACTTGTACCTAGGTTTTAAAATATAACTTAAACTAAAAGTTTCCAATTTCATTTATATAGGCAATATGCATAATACAGGGTTGTAATATATAGCTAAGAGTATATAACTATACTTCAACCCTACATATATAATTTCATTTAAATCTAAGCCACATAAATTCAATCAAAAACATAACCTTACATTTTTTATACTAGTATCTTCATCTCTCTAATAAAATACATACAATTTCCCTCTAAAGCATATCGTTTCAAAACATTGGTATATATATAGAAATATATATAAGTATATGTATATATTTTTCAGATTGAAATGAATATATACTTATATATATTTATGTATGTATCCACATTTTATACCTAAAACTCTGAATTGGATTATACACAAGCATACCTAAAATGACTATATACAAATTGATTCGAACAAATTAGTTTGAGCCACAACATATATATCTATCAAAAACAGTTTCCCATTAAAGAATAGAGTTTTTCGAATTGAGAGAGAGTTTAGGACAAAATTTCATACAATCTTGAAATAGTCATGGCAAAATATATGGCTTTACCCAATACCCTCAAGTTATCCTGAGTTGAATGTGGGGTTCTATGGAGGCCAAGATTTCCATAGAGTTTTGCATACAACCCTTTTTCTAAGTTTTAAACAAATAAACAAAGTAACCAAACAAATTCGAAAACCCATTCATATTTCACACATAGTAATTTAATTGCAAAACCTACCTGTGAATTTATGAATGCGAAGAGAGCCGAACAACTTCCTTCTTCCTGTACTTGTTCACACACCTTCTTCTCCTTTCTTTTCATCTCTATATGTCGTGAGCCATCCCATTCATAGCCCCATCTTTCATCTTCTTATTCTTTTCCATCCACTTACTTTCCACCACCTTCTCCTTCATTAACGGTTGCTTAATCCAACTAAATAAATACATGCAAAAATAGCTCAATATAACTCTATGTTTGTTTCCATTCGCCACCATGCAAATACATAGTAAAATCCATGATTTTCTCAAAATGATGCTCAACTCAAAGTGAACGAGTGGTTAGTAAACCTTATCACTTGAAAATTCTTTTTCATTGATTAAAATAATCATTTTATAATCTCAAAATATAATTGCATGCTATTGACTTAATTTATTACCTCATCAACTTCCAAAACTAACAAAAAAATCAAATAAACAATAGTTATAATCTTCATGATATACCATGCAATGTCCATCGACTTAATCAATTCAAATTTCCATGCAAATTTGACCATTCATGTAACATATCAACTATATAGTATGGCAATACTAATATGTATTCAAAGAGTATTGTTTAAGGTTAACATGCCATCCCACAAAAAAATTCAACACAATGATTTCCAATACATTTAATTAATTACAATGAGTTTTAAAACAATTTTATTTATCTTTCGACATTAAAATAAACATATATATCATAATAATAATCTTTAATTATTATTATATATATCGTATAGATTAATAACAATAGAATCTATCTATATTTTTTAATGCTTACATAATCATCAAAACGTTATACTACATAGTGATTCCAATTAAGGAATTAATATTAAGTACAACATATACAAATTCACTCATTTTAGCCAAATAATTACATCAAATAAGATAAGCTACATACAATCATTATATTAAAGAAATCACTCACACATCAACATGATCATTAATAATAACTAGATTAGTGAAAATATGAATTATCACAACAATCATTTAAATGTAAAACAAAACATACTACAACTATATATCAAACAACATAATCATGAAATATAAATGTGGTGTGTGCAAGAGTTTTTAGCTTCGTTATTTATCATCCCCTAACATCTTCATCTAAACCACCCTCTTCAAGGATGTTCTCCCTTCATCATAATCTGAGAGAAGAACCTGTCTTGTATTTACCTCAAAACAATGAAGATAATTAGCTTGAAACATTAATATATCCATAAAATAATATTATATAATTAACAAACATGATCGCAATGTACATAATGTAAAAGTAGTGATGACTCATAGCAAACTAATCATATAAATTAAGCAACACAAACTATCTCATAATCAGAATATGTCATAAAGTTTAATCAAATATTAGTTAATCAGCTAATCAACCATAATAATCCATAAATCAAATAGGTTATTCATCTTAGAGAGAAATTGGTATGTGACACATAAGTTTAACAATCAAAAGGTACTGATGAAATATCATCATTATCCACCTAGCTTTGAATAAAAGTGATATTTTCGTCTATCTTACCATTTCAATATACGAAGTTAAACCAAGTTTCCCCCAAGGTTAACTAGAAAATTACCTTCCCAATGAGATTGTAATTAAAACTTGAGTAACTTTTCTAACAGCCACAAGAACCAAGCAATTTTCACATGAAATAAGATTATTTTCATCATTTCAATCAAGGGTTTCCACTTAAAGTCACATGATTTTATTAATAAATAGAGTCCACTACCCAATTTAAGCATCGAAGGCACCCTTAAGAGCATATTTTTCATAAGAAGATCACTTTTTCAAACAAGTCTCACAATATGTCACACCATCACAGCATCAAACATAAAAAAATTAGGTTAAAAAATAAATGTGAGGAAGGAGGAGATCAACACCAAGTTTCATGAGACACAAGTTACACACTATGAAGTTTACATAGAAGCAATACAACATTGGGTTTTAACGACCTAATAGGGACACCCTAGCTAAGGGCCAAAGGCTCACCTTAACTAAGGGCCTAGGTGGTTTTCCCTAAAACTAGAAGAACCAAAAAAAGTGGTATCAATTTAGCATCTCTATATCTGCATATAGTTAAATATGGTATAGATACTTGAAAATTTTAGTTTTAACTTACCTTCACCTTACATGACTTGTGCATACACATATGGATCTTATTCTCCCTTCTCTCACATCCTCATGTTTTCCATGGATCTAACATTCTCAATTTTCTATCAATCACCTACAAAAATTTCTTAGTGTTTGCCTAATCTGTTTAAAATCATATTTAGACAATCCTAGATCATCAGATCAATTTTCTTACCTTCTAGATAGAATAGTCAAAATTTGATAGTTTCATAATTCTAGATTTGTTTGAACCTAACTTTACGAAAATTCCCTTGTCTTTGCCTAACCTGTTTAAAATCATATTTAGACAATCCTAGACCATTATATCAATTATCTTGCCTTCTAGATAAAATAGTTAGAATTTGACAGTGTCATAATTCCATATTTGTTTGAACCTAACAAACTTGTCCCACACCAAGCAACTAGAGATTTCTATTTTTAAATCCTTCCTATGGGTTAGCCCATATGTTTCTCATGTCGACATCATGAGAAAGTACCCAAAGAGTCTTATATAAATAAAAAGTAGGTCTAAGATTTTTACCAATCTATCAAGCATACTCAAACACTTGTACATTCAAATGAACTACTATATTATCTCCAATCTAGCCATTAGTCATAAGGATCAAGTCCTAACCAACTCTGAAGAACATCAAATGTAAGCCAAAGTTATCATTTTCTAAATATTAAAAGATATATTAGAGGTTGCATTCATTAAATGAGCATTATTACACACATATACCTAACAGGTAAAACTACATGTTATTTGACTTCTCTCTTTAGAGTATTGAATATGTGGGTAGCACTCAATCATTCATCAAAAAGTGGTTGAGGTCATCTAAACTCACCTTATTTCACCTTTTGTAGACTAAAACCTGGTGTTAAAAATAGATCTAGGGTTCAAAGAGAGAGATAAATGTTTGGGATTATGTTCACAGTTAGATTTTGAATATTGAACATAGAGATGGCTCAGAATCAGGTACAACAACCTATACAGAAAAAGAGGAGCAAAACTCATCTAGACAAAACTATCAAATTTGAGACAACGTTAGTCAATAGTGTCTAGAGGTTGATGAACTTGTCTATGAACACCCAAAAACTCAACTCTTAATTTGAGTGACTCACGATCTAGTTTCTCACCTTTTCTAACTTTTGCATTTAGTCTCAAACCTACACATAATAGTAAAACACTGAGTATCTTGATCCTCTTAGTAATTTCCATAAATAACAAATGTAATTATAAATATTTTTGTCTTTTACATTCGAATTACTGCTTCATTTGATCACATCATACAATATAAAATAATTCAAAATTTTATCTTATTAGATTACATTAATCAAAATATATATAACATGTTTGTGAACCTATTTATATAGTGAGCGTGTCAAACCCTAAGTTTTCCATATGGTTTCTTTCCTTATCTCTAGGGTTTGATATTTCTACCTTAGGATTTTATTTTCATACTTGATTTATATTTATTTTTATCTTCATGGGTGCAATGTTGATGTTTTTTTTATTTTTTCGTAAGATTTCATATTTATTCTCCTATTAGGGCTTCCTCTATTAGGGTTTTTCTTATTTGGTTAATATCTAATTTAAAACAAATCTATTTTTAAAATACTTGAAATTTTTTTCTTCATATTGCTTAGATCAAAAAATATATTTTTGTTCATCAAATTTGTAGACACCGAAATTGTGTCTAACCCTTGTCGTCCTCCCCTTAACCCCCATTTTATTCTCTCACGCCTATTTAACCTCTGTCGACCATTTTCCCACGAGCCTAGCCCCTGGCAACATGTAAAAATGAATAAAAAGCTAAAATTAGCCTCTGTCCCCATTCTGAATCTGCCGACGTCGGTCACTACTCGGCCGACGTCGCCGATGTCAGTCACCCCTCGACCGACGTCGGCGGTCCTGCTGGTGTCGGTTATCCTTAATACTACGTTCTCGACCCGAATGCAGGATCCATTATCCGTTATTCGTTATTCGATTGCCAATCAATTTCTCGATCGGTTATCGGACCTTCTTTCAAAACATTCTTTCATTTGACCTACGAAGGATCAGCCAACTTTTCCATCCAATCAATCTGCAATCAAATCTCTGGTATTCTCTCTCCGGTACAGGTATTCTACTTCAGTCATCTCGCTGGAGGTCTGCGACATCGAACTTCTGCAACACACCGACAACATCAATTATATTTCCTACTCTATCTTCAGCATGTAACAGGTAAGCGTTTGTTCTGTGCTTTTATTTTGTTCTCTGGTTATTGTTTTTAATTGATATTACCACCCCGACTTAGATTCAGATTACAAACCCGACTTGAATTCCTCCCATATCACCTCTATCCACCCTTTCCAGAATATACAATCTGTAACTCTGCCCAGATTTCTGCACAAACCCTCAAACAATCCCTTTGACTCCCAAACCGGCTCCCTAACCCACAGACGAAAACTTCAGACCATTCTGCAATCCTAAAACCTTGTCCAGACTCGACCAGACTCCGTCCAAAAACTGCTGCCCCGACTGATGCCGATCATTACCCTTACCGACGCCGGCATAAAAGACCGACACCGACGACTGTGCAGAGCAATTTGCTGCATATCATGTACGCATTTTGTTTTTTGTCTTTTATTTCTTTCATTCTGTCTTTCACTATTTCTGTTTCTATCAAATATTATGTTTTTAATCAGTGGGTTGATATCCCTCAAGGAAGTCTTCGTACTTCAGGGATCAAGCTTTTGCTTGACAACCCACCATCTCCTCATCTAACGTTTTTCGTGTTTTAGTCTCTTTTTTTTTCAGGTGTCATTCCTCCACACCCAAAGAGGAGTACCTTCCAACGTCTGATTTCAGTGCGCACGACTACATCCAGGTAACATCTAACCTTGACCATTCTTCTTAGTTTCTTAATTCCTTCTTTGAATGTAAAAAGCAAAATAGCGTAGAAACATTCTGGGACACCCAGTGGGAACCCTAGGGCCTTCCTTGGGTTCTTTCTTTCTTTATTTTCATATAGGTGCATTAGGTTTCTCCCTTTTCACCTCTTTCGTCTCTTCTAAACGACACCATCAGCAGGACTAAAAAGAACTTTTCTTTCTTTTTTTGCACTTCTAGACTAGTCAAAAATCATATTCTTCAACCCTTTCTCAACTTGTTTTCATTCCAACTTCACATTTCGACTTGGGCTTAAAACACTTTGCATTCATTTCTACTTGCTTGCATTTCTTAGACCACACCTAGTAATTAATAATCGCATATTGAATTAATGTAGTCCACTTTATGTTACACGACCAAACCACTTGCACAAAACAAACATCTTAACTTACCTGAGACAAAGCCCAACTGGGTTTCATCACCTAGCGGATACCTTACCCGTCCCGGCGATCTTATTTGGATTTCATCACCAAGGGGAAAGCCCACTTCGTTCTCTGGCGGAGGATAATCTCTATGGGAATTATATTTTGGCTAAGCGAGACCAGCTTATCACTGGACTCGTGAAGTGAAGGGAGCTTGCTCCTTAGCACCAGGCCAAGTACGGAACCTAACACAAAATTTTGAGCACCATAACTAACCCAAAACCATTCATAGACTACTTCTTCTAGGACTCGACTCAAAAGCCAATCTTCCTCTACACATATTCTAAGGCATAAGCCACTATAATCCTAATAATTTACTCCTAGGGTTTTTTTTAGGATATGTTTGTGTTCTTCATCTTTTTTGTTCTTATCTGCTTGTTTGAGCTTGTGAGGACGTTCTTTCTTGCCTTGAATGGTTCTGACTCGTATCCAAGGCAAGGCTCTAGTCGATCACGCGAGACATCACCCGCTTCCGTCTACCCCGTCCATAACCAGTCCTATAATAGAGTTCCATTTGGAGACTAAAAAAACTCCTACTAGACCATCCCCGACCCAGACTCCTATTGTCCCAGAAGGGGACCAAGATTTTGCACGATTCCTGGACCTCAATGTCAAAGCCGTGCAGCACTATATCGCAAATAACCAAACACGAGACTCCTTGAGCAATCCAATTTACGGAACGCTGACCTCTCTTCTCGAGACTGCGGCCATATCAATAGCGTCCGTAGTTCAACCTTTAGACACCCAGGCTATTGCCTCGACCAATGACCAGCCTTTGACCAACCATCCAAGTGTGGCCTCTCCCTCCATCTTTGGGCCCACTTCCATCGGGGTTTCGGCCCCCTATCAACCTCAGCCCACTCAACCACTCTCTACCCCTTTCAGAATCTGGTCGTCTCTATTCCACCTACCCTTGCTCCTATCAACACTAGAGTGGCCACCTATCCATTGGCCCATGTTACCACTAACCAACCTCCCGTGGTAACATCGAGCCTAGCCATGCCTTCTACCCAACCATCTTTAGTCTCCTCTTCTATCCCTACAACTAGTCATCCGTACGTTGCGCCTTTACTAGTACAACCGACTACGTCGTATGCCTCTTATAGCTTCTTTCAAGCACCTTACAATCTAGGGGGCGCTCCACCCGCCAATCCGTCAGTAGATATCATCAAAATGCTGATGGACAAGATGTCTAGCCTAGAGACCTCTATTTTCGGCTAACGCAATACTCTCTCATATGAATAAATTTGCAATGAGCCCATTCATCCTTCTATCTCGATCAGGCCATATCCCAGCTAGTGGGAACTTCCTAAGTTTTCTCGTTTTCAAAGCAAAAAAGACCCACAACAGCACTTACGGGCATTAAGACATGCCTGTTACCTTATCGCCCACGACGATGCGTTGCTTTTACGCACATTTTTTATGTCTCTCTCAAGTGTTGTGCTTGACTGGTACAGCTCCCTTGCCATCCATTCCCTCTTCATGTTCACTCAGCTGGCCCAGCTCTTCCTTGATCATTTCTCTATCAACATCACCAAAAAGGTCTCAATCACAGACTTCTATTCTATCCGCCAATTCGAGGACGAACCTATTGCTGATTTCATCGCTCGATGGAGGGGCCTCATCAATCAACTCTCCTTTTCCTTACCCCAACCCGAACTTATTGAACTTTTCTCCCAAGCCTGCGCCAAACATATTTCTTCCACCTTAAGGGTTCAGACTTTCCGTACTTTTGACGAAGCCTTCACGATGGCCCGCAAACTTGAGTTACGTGTCATCGAGGAGAATAAAATCAAGTTGCGGAGCAAGAATCCCAACTCCAAGACCAATGACCCCTCTTCTAAGCCTTTCTCATCCAATCCTAAATCTAAAGCTTCAGCAAACGTTGTGGTCGTTAGATATTCCTCCTCTTCCCCTTCAACTAACCAGCGTGAACCATCCACGTCCCAAAGCATCACCCGCCAATTCCAATAGAGATGTGTACAATGACAGTATACTCTACTCGGAGAATCATACGCGTCTATGCTGGAAAAACTCGTCAAACAAGGGGTCCTCAATCTCTCCCAGATCTGACCACCTCTATAATTTGATCCCTCACGCGCCATCCCTGCGTGATATAGGGAAAATGACTTCTGCAACTACCACCGTGTTAAAGGCCATGACATGGACAACTATAAAACCCTTAAAAACATAATCCAAGACATGTTTGAAAAGGGTGACCTCGTCCTAAACAATCTCAATGCACCACCTAATCAGGGTATCGACATCTTCAAACAACCATTCTCTAATCATCCACCAACTCAAAACAATGTCCAGACTTTGATTGACGACATTCATGAACACAACATTCGAACAGTCAATACGGTCTCGCCCTTCATTTTCGGCCAACCTCAAGAGGTGAGTCCATCCATCAATCCATCACATGTGGTCGAACCTCTTTCTCTAGTTAGTTCTCCGTCAACCTCTCTCATTTTTGAGGATGCCTCGACCTTACCAACACCGCCGATTTCGCCATCCTCTTTCTTGCTACCCATGGAGGACCCAACCCTTCCTGCTCCTCGACCACAAGTGGAGGGCACAATCATCCCTACCCTTTACCCGCTTGAGGAGCCTCATTCTCTGATTTCTTCTCCATCCAGGGAAGAACCTGTCTCTCCTTCGTCTCCAACCAAGGACGAACCTGTCACGACTTCATCATGCCTTGGGACTGAGACTACCACACCTTCGGTCCCACAACCGTCAACATCTTCTCAAGAACCCAAACTTCATCCAACATCTTCTCAGCCATTTTCTCGATTAGTGGAGAAATTCGAACTTCTCCCTTCAAGGAAAGTGGAGCATCAGGTATTGTGGGAGCGTCTCACAGCTTTTCAACATGCCCGTGCCCTCTCATTTCATACTGTTAATCCTCTCATGGCAGAATCTCTCAAGACTCTCAACAAAAACTAGACTTCCACTTCTAGACCGTCTACACCTCAATCAACCGCATCAGGATCGAAACCCTCATCTACCCCGTCTAAACCAATCAAGTCACTCGGCGTTCGCCCTGTCTCCAACCTCACTCATTCACAAGTGAAGGTAGACTTAGACCAGACCTCGACCAATAGTAGTCTTCAAATCAATTCAAAGAAGACTGCCAAACCACAGAGGCGAACTCCTCCTCCCCCGTCACCATTGCCCTCCATTTTGAGCCCTCATCCTTCGACCTTAACCAAAGTCCTCCCCACTGATACCTCTAATCAAAACCAATTGCCTCATCTACTTCCTTTGCCTATCGCTAGCCTACCCTCTCTCAAAAGGGCAGTACCTCTCATGAAGAAAGTACCGTCTCTGCCTGTCGCTGCACCATCAACCCAAAAGGTGGTACGGAAGCCTCCTCCAACTCTGCCCAAACAAAAGTCACCAGCATCGCACACATCGACGAGCACTGACCCTTTAGTGGGCTCATACTCTTTGATCTTGCATTGAATTTTGCAGACTTCCAGCATAACTCTTCCACCCATCAGGCCTTTCTAATCCCTCGGGTCTAAGCCCTCCTGGTTCGACGACACGAAGATTTTCTTATACCATCATACGCCAGAACACGATACCGAGACTTGTTGTGCCCTCAAGGTTGTTATTCACCGCTATCTGGAGAAAGACACCCTTCTCTTTGAGGACACTCTCGACCGACCCCTGACTCCTTCTCATAACCCTCCAACCTCTCCAAACCCATCAACATCTCATCAATAGGTTACAACCCCTTTATCTCCTTCACCTCCTATCTTTGAAATCAATGCCATTCACATAACCACTAGGTCACAAAAGAACAAGGCAAAAGAAAAAGCTGTCATTCCTTGGACCTACCCTTTCGTCAATCCACCTCAACCGCCTAAGCCTAAGATTTTTATCCTTAGCGCGCCTCAACCCTCTTCTTCTTCCTCTTCAGGGGCAATTCATGACTCCATGTTGAAACAGCTTCACCAGACGCCTGTGAAGATGTCTCTCTATGACCTCATCCAAACCTCGCCTCAACATCATCAAGCCCTCATCAGAGCCCTGCAGGTAGCGGAGATTCAACCCAAGAACCTCCAGCCACTTGCTGCCCTTGTCCACTCTTTAGCCCCTGTTGCCTCCATCACATTCAGCGATTCTGAGATTCCCACATCCAACACGGAAGATCAGGACGCCACCCTCTTCATCACTGCCTATGTTGATCGGACACGCATTAAACGCGTTATGATCGACGGAGGCGCTAGCATCAACATTATCTCCACCCATGCCTTTGATCAGTTGGCTCTTCTCAAAAACTGCGTCTCCAAAACTGACGCAATCTTGCACTTCTTTAATGACACCACTGCCACGACCATTGGCACAGTCGTCTTTCACATTTGCATTGGTTCACGTACAGTCCCAGAGCTCTTCTATATCATTGAATGAGAGTTTCAATACAACATGTTGTTGGACCGACCCTGGATCCGCGCCATGCCCTGTGTCCCCTCCACCCTACACCGTTGTGTGAAATTTAAGCACGATGGGCAAGTCCACACCATTCTCGCTAACCCTTCACCCTTCAAAACTTGTAACACCACCTACCGTCTGAATGACGTCCTCATTCCTATCAAGCCATCAATCCCGTCACCGCCTCCATTCGCGACAGCTTCAACTAGTTTGCAACAGGCGGTCACCCTCACACCTCCCCTTCAAGCGACACCTCACCACAGACCCCATGGAAGACATCTTCCAAAGACTTTCATTGGGGAAGTATCGCTTGCTGGCCTTAAACATGTTCCAAACTCCACAAGAGTATGGACGCCTTCATCACAGCCTTAGTTACGACCATCAAATCGGGATGATCGTGTCTTATGGTCCTCCTCACCTCCGAACCAACCTTGTCTATGGGGGGCTCAATCAAGCTCCTACTGATAGCAACCCTCTCTCTTCACCCCAACCATTTACATCAGACGTCTCATTTTTTGGCAATCCCGCCTTTGCACACACTTACCTTTATAGGTGTGCATGGAAGGGTTTTGGTTTCGGACGCTATGAACAGGGCTTCCATCAGCCTATTGAGCCGCTCAACGATGATGATGCCAAGAAACGGTATGACCTGGGATATCACGACCCCACTCAGGCCCCTACAGACCTTTGCCCCGAGCCAACCATTGACCAATCTCCAGGCTCACCCATTCCTCCTCTTTCACCAACGGAGTCGGTGGTTTCCATCCCTCCTAACTTTTTCAATGCCTAAACGCCATTCGTTTGGGAACCCCTGACCTATCAACCAGGGGGGGAACCCAGGTCTCTCCCCCTCGTCTTCTCTCCATCTCATCCGCACTGGGTGTTAGACATTCTTCCTACCACCAAATGGCTGGGAGGAGTTCAACTTTATACTACCTATCATGACCTCAACCAAACACTAATCTTGACTCGGCCCTCAACCAGTCTCGACAAATCAGCGACCACATCAACCAACTTCTTAATTATCATCAGCATGTGACCAATATGGAGCGAAATAAATGAGGTAAATTTGCCCCTAATTGGCTCGGACCTTTCATTATCACGCACAAGTATGAATCACGGACTTATCGTCTGTCCTCTCTTGATGGACGACCAAAAATTGAGCCTCTTAATGTGTTGCATTTGCGACCGTTCTACTGCTAGTCGAGTACTCGTTCACTTGAAATTTAACTTAAGCTCATCCCTTGAGCAATCCCCATCCTCTTAGTCCTAATTCCTTTCATCCCTACTCCCCTTAACAATTCCTCTATAACCCTTTTATATAGTATGGATGCTTTGTCCTAATAAATGGGAGCCCTTGACCTTCTATAATCTTGTTCATGACTCACATTTCTGTCAAAACAAATCAAGATGTCAAAATATCCACAGTCACCATATCAATATCAAATTAAAAAAGCAGACTCCTCCCTCGAAGGACAGTTGTACTATCATTGTTGTAGCTAATAGACTGCTCCCTCAAAAGACAGCTATTCAAAAGCCCTTATATTAAGCAAAAATATAAACCACTCCCTCGAAGGATGGCTATGACTAACTCTTGTTACAAATAGCACTATCTTAGAAGCTTTCCGCATCGATCAGCTTCACAACTGACCACCAAGCACAATGACATCTCTATACAGGCTTTTCGCATTGATCAGTCTGTGCCCAAAAAAAAAAAATGAGTCATGGACTTGCCTTATAGTTGTCTCAAGGTCTCCTATAAAAAGGGGCAAAGTTATCTCTACTCTAAAACAGGTTACCCTATTTTCTTCCTCCTATCCCCTGCTCAAGGGACTTCGAGCTCACTTTAATATCAAAGTGATTCGATTACCATTCTAACACAACATATGGTCAATGACGTCATGCATGAATGGGGCTCTTGGTTCTAATAACCCCTATCTATGCTGTCATTTTGGTCCTTGTTAATGAAAGAGCAATATGCTTTTCACTTCTTCTACACTTTGGTCACATTCAACTTCATCACTTCATCACTTGTCAATCAACTCAACTCAACTCTCTTTTCAGGCCACTCCCATAGCCTATTCACACTAGTTTCTCTGAACACCAATACACATGGAAACTATCGACCCGACGCACTTTATGTTAAGCATAAACCAATACTTGTTGAAGCATAAATAGACCTCAATTCATCTTTAGCATACATCCATCACGAATATGGAAAATTGCTAAGGATGAAAGACCCCTCAACCAATGTTGAAAAATACACCATTTGGAAAAGGCTATAACATCTTTTTCTCCTCATCATTTCGACACATGACCAAACCAATCATCGACCAATCTTCTCAACTAGTTCGAACTACATTGGTCTGAGGCCCTATGACCTGGGCTATGTAGGCAGCACTCAGATGATACGACATCATCTGGGGTTAGCTCAACCACCCTCGTTTATTCGTCTCTCTGATGGACAAATTTTCTTTCCTCTTTTTGACCATGACCTTGCCCTCGACCAAGACCAATTCCATCCCTTTGACCCTTCCTCCCTTCTAGGGAGAACTACATTGGCCTGAGGCCCTTCACACAAGGGCTATGTAGGCAACACTTAGATCACATAACGTCTTCTGAGGTTAGCTCGGCCACTTTCTTTCATCCATTCCTCCACCTCAACCAATGACCATTGGATATCATGTCTATCTCCTCCAACTTCGACCACTTCCAAGACAATGTTGTCTTGGTTATTTTTGTCTGTATGCTACCTCATGACTAGTTAGCAAAATTGTGCGCAGACTATATTTTGGACCCTCACAAGTATAGGATCGCAAGCCGGTTGATCTGCACTACTTGTGACTTTTTCGTGTCTCTAAGAGCACTTCCTGAGCCCGAAATACCTGGAACACGATGACCATTAGAGCTACAGCTTTGATTGAATAACCCGATCAGCTACGACCACATGCTGGGGCCTGATTATTTCAATTTTGCCACTCCTTAACCCTCGACCTACGACAATTTGACCTGACCATTTCATGAAGTGGTATGCGCGCAATTATAACTATTACAGTGTTCACCCTCACCCATTTTTCATCTACTCTTTGTCAAATCAACACCCGATTTCCGATTTCTTTTCCTCGACTCCTGCTTTGAGGGGGAATATTTCATCCATAATCGGGGCAATCCACCTCCTGTTTTTGTCTTACAGTTCATTCGAATAACCAACAAGACGAAATCGACCTTATCCCACACCTGGGGCAACCAACTCCTATTTTTGTCTTGCAGTTCGTCCATAACAACCAACAAGACAAAAAAGGGCAAATGTAGACACCGAAATTGTGTCTAACCCTTGTCGTCCTCCCCTTAACCCCCATTTTATTCTCCCACGCCTATTTAACCCCTGTCAACCATTTTTCTATGAGCCTGGCCCCTGGCAGCATGTAAAAATGAGCAAAAAGCTAAAATTAGCCTCTGTCCCCATTTTGAATCTGTCGACGTCGGTCACTACTCGGTCGACGTCGCCGACGTCGGTCACCCCTCAGCTGACGTCGATGGTCCTACTAGCGTCGGTTATCCTTAATACTGTGTTCTCGACCTGAACGCAGGATCCGTTATCCGTTATCCGTTATTCGTTATTCGGTTGCCAATCGGTTATCGGACCTTCTTTCAAAACATTCTTTCATTTGACCTATGAAGGATCAGCCAACTTTTCCATCCAATCAATCTACAATCAAATCTCTGGTATTCTCTCTATTTGGTACAGGTATTCTGCTTCAGTCATCTCACTGGAGGTTTGCTACATCGAACTTCTGCAACACACCGACAACATCAATTATGTCTCCTACTTTGTCTTCAGCATGTAACAGGTAAGCGTTTGTTATGTGCTTTTATTTTGTTCTCTAGTTATTGTTTTTAATTGATATTACCACCCCGACTTAGATTCAGATTACAAACCCGACTTAACTTCCTCCCGTATCACCTCTATCCACCCTTTCCAGAATATACAATCTGTAACTCTGCCCAGATTTCTGCACAAACCCCCAAACAATCCCTCTGACTCCCAAACTGGCTCCCTAACCCACAGACGAAAACTTCAGACCATTCTACAATCTTAAAACCTTGTCCAGACCCGACCAGACCCCGTCTAAAAATTGCTGCCCCGATCGACGCCGGTCATTACCCCTACCGACGCCGACACTTTAACCGATGTCGGCACCCTTACTTGACCGACGCCGACACAGAGACCGACACTGGCGACTGTGCAGAGCAATTTGCTGCATATCAGATACGCATTTTGCTTTTTGTCTTTTATTTCTTTCATTCTGTCTTTCACTATTTTTGTTTCTGTCAAATATTTTATTTTTAATCAGTGGGTTGATATCCCTCAAGGAAGTCTTCGTACTTCAGGGATCAATCTTTTGCTTGACAACCCACCATCTCCTCATCTAACGTTTTTCGTGTTTTAGTCTCTTTTTTTTTGCAGGTGTCATTCCTCCACAGCCAAAGAGGAGTACCTTCCAACGTCTGATTTCGGTGCGTACGACTACATCCAGGTAACATCTAACCTTGACCATTCTTCTTAGTTTCTTAATTCCTTCTTTGAATGTAAAAAGCGAAATAGCATAAAAACAAAATTCATATACAAATTTTTTAGAATTATCATTTTAGTAGTTTTAATAAATTTGGCCTAGAGATCAAATAGTGTACCTATTCTTAAAATAATTTATAAGTTCCGTTTATCTACACTTTTTATCAAAAACCTATTTTTGTTTAAAAAAAGCCTCACGGTTTTCTTTGGGTAGTGGATTCTTTATTTTAGGCAATATATGATGGATATAATGGATATTCATTCTATATATATTATAGTTCAAGTAATGGTTGTTATAATTACATGATGGCCTAAGATATGCAATATCTTTCATAATTATATAATGAAATGGATTGAATTCATGTACAATAAAACTAACGTTGAAAATAATGATGATAAATTCTTAAATCTCCTTAGTAAAAAATCTTCTATGCATATGGAATGAGAAGTATAAGGTTTGTGCTTGTGAAGCTATTCTAGATAAGATAATTACTATGATGAAAATCAAATAGGAGTTACAAAATAAAATTCAAACTTCGTCTAAAAATTACATCAATTGAGGATAAGATTGCATTTCCATAATCATGAGTATGCAAGTACAATTGCATTTTTACTTCTCTGCTTTGTAATTTTATGCCTCGACATATTTCATCTCAAAAATGGGTTCCAAAAATAATGCATCTACATCCAATTGTTCAAAAAAAATTATGAGGTTAAAAATACTCCAAGTGAAACTCTAGTGAACATGCTTCGACATAATTTGATCACCTTGCCTCTTATGCATCCTGATAGAAAATTTTTGTTCCTATCATAAAATGTATGGACATCATATAGATAGTTTTTGGGCCTTGAAAATAAAAATACAAAATATTTTTAAAAATTGTAATATTCTATTAAAGCACCACCAAATTCAAGCTCATCTCTTATAACTAAGAAACCTATTCAAATTGTGGTTACTTATTCTAAGTAATAATTAGAACAGTGAAAGTTACAAAAGGAACAATTGTAACAAAAAAATTACAAAATGAACAATTGGAAAAGTATACACTAAGAAAAGTTAAAATAGAAATTAATAAAAGGTAAGTTGTAAAAAGAAGTGCATGATAAATAAGAAAGTGTACTTAAGAAAGAGATTCCTAAGAAAGAATTTCAAAATCAATATGTACCTAAGAAGAATAATATTACCAACATGCTTTACAAGGGGGAAACTACAAAGTCTTCCTCATTTCTAAATCCTATGATACTTAATCTACACATAGATGGCAAGTAATGCACAAATATCAAATTTGATCCAACTTACAAAATCTATATATTTAGCATGACACTTCTAAGATCTCTCATATATTGCATTCAACACTTGGATACAACTATGGCATGTGACCATTTCATAGGAGCTATTTAATGACATATATCTATTTGTAACACATCATAGAACTTAGGATTTAAAATTGATCCTACCTTGGTTCAATACAATGTTGAATCAAGAAATTCATGGGTCACATCAATGGGTGCAACATTATATAATAATAATGATTATATTCAATGCAATGTTGGAGGCGACAACTTTTATATCCCAAACAATGGAATAACTACATATCAAAAAAAACAAATGGAAACTATTTCTTCCAATAAGAATCAAGGAATGATGTCAAATTCTTCTGCCGTTACAAATAAGATCCAAGAGATTGATAATAAGGAACATGTTGAAGAACAACATAGAACAAAAAAATCAATTCCATAATATGGTGCAGTTAGTTACAAATATCCTACTACAGATATAGAAAATGATTGGAATTATGTCTAAAATGCAAGATGAACATAGCAATATACTAGATGATTATGACATGTATGATACATAACATTCATACGAGCATCCCCTTAATGGGATATTTAGTTTTAATCTTTACTTTTGCTCTGCTATATATTTAAAAAGTGCAACCATGGATGTTGAGTATCCTTAAACTCTAGTGTGGCCCACTTACAATTGAGATAAATCACGTCATTGCAAATAGATTTAGATTCTATTTGAACCCTGAAACTTGAGAATTTTGAAAATGTCAGAGTAAAAATGTGAACATTAATGAATATCATGCCCCCTATATTTGTATTGTAATAAAATATTATTTTAAAATTGTAATTAAGACTTTTCACTTTTAAAACCTTTTGAAACTTTTTTGCAACTTTGTAACTTGCAACTTTTGAACTGTCTGAAACTTATAATTTGTAATTGTAGTGATAAGTTCACATGCATGCCACATACCTCCGTAATCTAAAAATATTGAATCATATTGTCACTTAAAAATTATATATTATCATAAATCTAAATTTTTTATTCATAAAATTTGAATTTTTAAACAAGCCTATTGTGATGCCCCCT
Source organism: Torreya grandis (assembly GCA_037957365.1). Lineage (NCBI taxonomy): Eukaryota > Viridiplantae > Streptophyta > Pinopsida > Cupressales > Taxaceae > Torreya > Torreya grandis. The sequence continues at coordinate 2,966,975 of JARHVA010001329.1, forward strand.
TTTGAGATAAGAGATGTACCCTAAAGATTCGCTAATCTCAAAAGAAAGTATGTGTGAAAGAAAGCATATGTGAAAGATATAGTGCTTTGAACATTTAAAATTGATGGCACTCATAGTATTGACTACAACATTGAATTTTGCATATAAATCACGTGTTAGAAAGATATATCATTGAACCATAGAAGCAATGTATGCATGATATACATCATGGCACTAGATTAGTAAAGAAGTGATGCATAATATGAATCATGACACCATAGTAAATTAGGTTAGTATAGAAGTGATGCTAGGTAGAATGTATAATATAAATCATGGAACCATAGTACAAGTAATAATTAAAGAAGTAATGTCACACAATGTCATGTAATTTTTATAATATATCACGCATAAGGCTTAAGAGGCCACATACAAAGGACATGTAAATGTCGCTTAACAAACAAGGTCAAGGACACACGTGAATGGCATAATGATGCCATAAAATCAATAATTTGAACATACAAGACTAAGGGCCCCACATAAAATAAATAAGCAAGTCTAATCTATTATGTAGTAAAATAAAAATGCAAAGCAAATCATGTAGCAACTTAGACTAGTGTAGCTCTATCATATGTATGAATTTGAATGTTAGCAAGTAACATCTTTCATGCAATACATGTAAAAATTATAAGTGATTAATAAGATATTTTTATGATATATAACTCAACATAATAGAGAGGTTGTGAATAAATACGACTTTTTTTTTTAATTGAGGTTAAAGAGGAGGATTTTTTTTACTAGAGTCCCCAAATCTTGGAATAAGTACAAACAAAAAGAGAGCAAAAGGACCAACCAAGTCTTCAAGATAAATAGAAAAAATCAAATACAGAAATAGCTAAAAACTAGCAAAATACAACCCTTCAGCAGTATAAGTATCGTCAGAAACAAAAAGCAGTTGGAAGAGAACTAAAAATATGCTCCATATCCAAGTTCCCAGCAACATTCTCCCAACAGCTTTTCATACATTTAATGTTTGAGTCAATCTAAAGGAGTAGTTTTAACTTATCAATATCTTTGAAGCATTCCCTACATTGAGTTTTTTTTCCTTACCCTTGGAAGATATCCTTGTATCAAACAGTGCCCCCATATGTGCTCTAATATTTTCCACATTCTGAATTATTTCATACCTAGTCACCTTACTGCAATTAACCAAAAATTTGATGTTGTTTTTAAGTTTATCATTTTCATATTCAAGAACGTTAACCCTCTCTCTGAGCCCTTGAATTTGCAGATTAAGATCATTCTCAGAGTCTTTTTGTGCCAATCTATCATTATCTTGTTGTAGCATTTTTATTTTTTCTTTTAGATCATACGACTCCATGAACCACCTCATTATCAACTTTTGCAAGTCGAGTTCTTCTTCAATATTACTAGTACTTTGTTTATCTTTCATAGAATCAACCAAGACATTGAATTTTTCATTCGGATCATGAGCCTAGCTACCTAGAAGTTCCCCCTCTTTCTCCTTAGGACCATCCCTTGATTTACTCTTGTCTAAGTCAGTTTTCTTAGTTGCAGCAACAATGTTCACCCTTTAAGACCCCTTCTGAGTATTGGTGTCATCTTTACCTTCAACCTCCTCAACCAAGATAAAATTCTCAACCGATTGCCCTATTTTGCCAATATTCGTAGGCTTCTTACTTGAAATAGGTGACTCCTTAGCATCACTTCTCAGTCTTGTCTTAATGCCTATGCCTTGAGATTTCAAAGGATTCTTAGTTGCACTATGTTCTTTGTCCTTTGAAGAATTACATTCCAGATATTTAATCCAGATCTTCTTTACTTTTATAACATCAACAGGGCTCACATCTTCTTTGTTTTTTTTAAGAATTGAAATTCTAGGGGTAATTTGATTCATCCTTTAAAATATTTATGAATTAAAAAAAAAAACTCTCCATACCTAAGCACTGTAGATTTACCCTTTTTAAATTTTTTAATGGAATATTCCATCGAAAGAAGAATATAAAATGGGAGGCTCAGGGGTATGACATGCCTAAAGTAATTTTAAAAAATAAATAGAGACCAGTGAACAACATTAAATCTACCTTCTAGAGTTATATACTGCATGAGGTGAAAAGCCACATCCTCAAAAGGTCTCGACAAAGATTCACAATCGAACCCATTATGCAAAACCTCCAGTATTTCTCCTTACAGTGAGAAACTATTTTTCTCCTTATTGAAGTCTTTTCCCGTTTTATACATCTTAGTCACCTCCAACACCAAACCAGTGATGTGCACTATCAATTCTTCATAAATCTCTAGCAAAATGCCATTGATGTTCAAAGTTTTGTTATCCCAAGATTCTGCAAATAAGTTCGACACGTGTCTATCATGACCTATTATTTGCATGATGTTTGTCATTCTCCATGTTTGAAGTACATTCCAAACTTCCTCATTATTTTTAACCTCATCAAGCATTTTAGGTTCAATTATGTTAGGAAGCCCCATGAGGAAAAATATACGATGATTATATCCCTTCAATCTGAAATAGAGATTTTTTGGGCTCCTCAAATTCCAAATGATAGTTTGTCTTAATTGTCTCGAGACATCCCACTCAAACCTATCATTGAGGAAAATCTGTCTCTACCTTCTACCACACAAATCTAGAAGCTTTTCCTTAGGAACATTGGAGAGGGCAAAAAAAATTAACAAAGAAAATAACTAACCAAAGATACATAGCCATAAAGTTCCAATGAACTTTATAAAAATAAGTGGAGAAGACCCCCACATCATCAAACATTTTTAACATAAACAACCACATTCTCGTCAATCCTCTAGCAAATATCCTGAGGTAATTTTTCTCTCACAATCGAGCTAGACCAATTCGAAGAGATAACACCCATGTTTGTAAAACAATCGACAACCTCGTTGCCTTCCTGATAGACATGTTGAATGACCACATCTTACCTAGAGTCTATAATTGAAATAGTCTCATCTACCACCTGTTTGATGGTCCAACTGATAAAAAATTTTTAAAAGACACTTCACTATATTCAATGAATCCTCCTCTGTGATGAGAAGTTGAACATCTAGTTGTTCAGCTAATATTAAGTCCCATAAGGCAACAAGAGATTTTACCGAATGATTTGATTTGATCCCCATATCCCCAGCATAAATAACCACAAACCTCCCTTAGTGATCCCTTAAGATCCCTCCTCCTGAGGGTCTTAAGTTCCCTTTGGATGCCCTGTCAAAATGAAGCTTTAACCATCCAATAGGCGGATGTTTTCATTTAGTCTTCTTTCTTATTTCATCTATGGGATCACTCTTACCACAGCATGAAGGATCAATTTGTCAATTTAAAGTCGATTATTTTTCGTACATTAGCAAAATTTTGCATTTTTCATTGGATAAAATATTAAAATTTTCCACAATAGACTAAAAAAATTCTATTAGTAAGAATCACACTTGTGCACTTTTTATTCTTAAATATTTTGTTATTTCTTTCACCTCTAATTTCCCAAATGATGTGAGGGAATGTGACCTTTCAGATTTTCTTTAGAAGGTCAGTTTGAAAAAGACACTCTCAAGACTGCAAAAAGTCAAAACACAGAACCAACGAATACTTAGAGGATATTAAATTTGAAAAGAAAGAAGCTCCAAACCTCAATAGCATAAGGACAATCTACAAGCAAATGAAAGACTATTTCATTATCATTTTCATACAACAGAACCCTGTTGATTAAAATGAAACTTCTTTTTCGTAAATTATCTATAGATAAGATTTTGTTTTGAACAGCCACACAGAAAAAAAGTTAACTTTGGGGATCAGATACTTGTCCCATAACCTATCCTAGTTTACCTCATTTTTTTAAACATTATCCATCAAATTACACCTTATTTCACTTAATATTGACCATTAATAGATTCTTTCCAAACCATCTAGTCTTCATTGGTGGTTTCCAGCAGGGGATGGGTTCTCAACAAATTATTCAAATTAGATAAAATGATATTAATTTCCTGGTTTAAATTGTCAATACACAACCTTTTCTAGCTTCTACAACCTTTTGTACTCTGCCAATATTCATGAACCTTGATACCATATTTGTTTTGAATGAGATATTGTAAGCGCTACCATGGTTCTAACAAATTTAGAGACTGATCTAAAATCCAAAAATCTTTTCAAAAATTGATTTGTTTACCATTTCCTAACTGCCATTTTGAGCTTGAGAATATTAGATCTTTGTTTGAATTTAGAAAATTATAAAAGTGTGAACCCCGAACATATTGTTCATATTCAAATATACACATGATTTATGTCTTTTAAGTATTTGAATCTTAAAATAGTGACTTAAGTGTTATTGCATTTGAGAAATCTCCATACAAATTTGGAGAGAAGAGCTTTGTTCAACCAATTTAATCTTTGAATGCCTGGATCTCCATACTTTTTTACTATGAAAACTTTAATTCCAAGCCACCAAATGAATTTCATTTCTCTCTTCTGTTTCTATCCATAAAATTTCCTTTGAATTTTATTAACCTTGTCTTTTATGCTCTTAGGTAGACTAAAAAGAAAAAGAAGATAGACTAAGAGACTCTGAAAAATACTTTTGATAAGCAATAATTTGTCCACCTGAAATAGAAGCTTTCCTTTGTAACCAACTAATTTTCTTTGAAATCTTTCAACCAACAGATTCCAAACTATAATTGAAAGATTATTGATAAAGACAGGTATGTCTAGGTATGATGAAAGCATATGCTTGATTTGGCAACCCAATATTTGAGCAATTTTGGTTTGTCTACCCAAAGGTGTATTGAAAAAGTAAACTTAACTCTTATCAAAATTTACCTTTTGATTTGATGCTTGTTCATATATGACTAGGATTTGTTTGAAAACTCTTGCTTATTGAATGGATGCCTCTACCATAAAAATGGTATCATTATCAAATTGTTGATGAGATACCAGATCAATATTTATAATTGGCTTAAAATCTTTTAGCTTATCTACTGTCACCGGATTTGAAATAAATATACTCAAAGATTCGATCATAACGATAAAAAAAAGATAAAATATCTCCTTGTCTTACTCATTTGCCACTTCTAAATAAACCTTGAGTCAATGCATTAATAAGAACCGAAAACATGCAACTAGAGATACAAGACTTGATAATTTTCCTAAACTTTTCCTAAAATCTAAGTTAGCTCATGACTCTATCTAAAAAGTTCCAATCTAGTCTATTATAAGCCTTAGACATGTCTAGTTTTATCATTATTCCAGCACTATGGATTTTATCCATAGAGTGAACCGATTCATGAACAACAATAATTATGTCTTGAATTTGTCTTCTCGAGACAAAACCCTCTTGTTGAACCTCGATAATAGCTTCTATAATTGGTTATAACCTTATGAAAAACAACTTAGTAATAATCTTATAGATGGAGTTACACAAGCTGATTGGATAGAAATCAAAAACGTTCACAGCTCCCTCCTTGAGAATTAAAACAAGGAATGTGTGACTGAATTCTTTTAGCATTTGAACTGAATCAATGAATTCATTGACCTCATCTACCACATTATCTCAAATGATATCCTAAAATTTTTGAAAATAACGCTATTGAAAATATGACTTGTTAAAGTGTTCATGAAAAATAATTAGATGCCCTAGCTTAGCAAAGTTGTTGGGTAATAAGGAAAGCCTAACATCAAATAATAATGTGGAAATATGCCCTGCATCGCACTCAAGTACCTCATGACAAGCATAGTGTATTGAAATATGAAATATGTTATTTTTTTAACAAAGAATAAAAAACATATAAAATTAATTAAGCTAGCAACATTCGAATATGTTTTAAGTTCTGATTTTAAATTTTCAAATATATATATATATATATGAAATGTATGTATGTATGTATGTATGTATTTTTTTTAATTTTATTCAATATTTGAATGCTAAAAGAGATTTGAAAAGAGGTGCTAAGAGACAAGGTTTTGAATATAGAGGAAGTGGGAGGGATTTGAAGACTTAAACTAATTAGTATTAAACTATTGAAATAGAAATGTTGATATGTATCAATCAAATAATAAAATACAGTCAATATACAATATGTTATATAATTTATAAAAATCATAAACTTGTTAAAAATAATAAAAGGTCGAAGAATGTGAAACCTTCTTAAAACATAAATAGATCTTACTGTATAAGCTCACTATAATTGGAAACTATGTGAAATTAACCTTCAAATAGAGTTATGTCAAAAATAGTAGTTCACAGTTTGTTGAGACAAGTCTACATGAGGTGACAAGGGTGCACCATAGCCTTATTTGAATATTGCATCTGCGTCCTAGTTGATTGTATTCTTAATTTTTTGATATGGGTCTATGCAATCATCTATTAGAGTTTACTATTGAAATGTGTTATGTTTTCACATAGAACCCTTGTAAAATAAACAATCTTAGATCCTACATATGTACTATATATCTTTTATAAAACAAAAAAGATAATAAAAATGAGTTAGTAAAGAATGGTCGAATTGACCTCAGAAACCCCTTGTAATTAAGCATTGTCTACATAGCTTAAATGGGTTTCAAATCAATGTAGTTATCCCTTCTAGAGTGATTATATAATCCATGATGATGCAACTAGAATGACTATAACTAGAAGATTGATTAATATATTTGACAATGGATGCCCTTGACCTATAATAAACAATATTCAAACTTGGCTTACAACTGTTAGAATGATGCAGAGTTAAAATAAGTGGTTATTTTTTACTCAGTGTGCAATGTAATTGCTAGAGAAATTCAATGGGATTGCAATGAGTAACCTTAATGTGCTTTTATAAGAGAATCTTTAGAATAATTTCCCTAATTGATTTTATCAAATGCGTGGAAGAGTCGTCATGATACGTCTCAATTTTGAAAAGTACATGTTGGAACGTGGGAGATAAGGTCGCACTAAGGGACACGACCATAATGTAGCCCTATCTATGTAATGCATACTTGTCTAAAAAGACCAAAAACAAGGGGAAAGGTCTGACAAGAGGCTCTGAACTGAATAGGGATGAATGCAACTAAAATAAGAATGTTTGAACGATATTTGTAGTGTTTACAAGACAATAAAGGCTTTCTTATAGATTTTCAATTAAATAAATAGTGAATATATCAAATAAAGATAAGTATGTCAAGAATAAACATGGTCAAACACTTAATGATTAATTCAATATGTATACATTTGCTCTCATTTTATTCTAGTCATGCACAAAGTGAAATTACTAGAATAAAGTAGATGTGAATATAAGTGTGTATACACGTCGTCTTTATATACGAAGCTTGATTGCGCAAGATGTTTTAATGTAATAAACATGCAATAATATCACTGAAAGTAATATTTGTTTCATATTAAAAATTAAAAAATTGAAATTTGCTATTTGTAATTGGAAAAGAGAATAAGGAGCGAAAAATTGCCCTGTAACTTGGAGATGGCAAAGTGCATACCCTCTTGTTGGGACATTCAAAGAAGTGTTTAACTTTGGAGAATTGAGAGTGATCAAGTCTCAATTTGAAAACCATTGAATGCTCTTAAGTTAGAATGATTGTATGATCCAACTCTCATTTGACTATATGGAGTACTCTATAAAATATTTGAAGTGGTAGAATTATAAATTGTGACCCGCTACATAGATGTTAAGTGTCACTAAACTCTAGCATGGCCCACTTAAAACTAAGACAAATCACACAATTGCAGACAAATTTAAATTTTATTTGAAACTTGAAAATTTTGAAAATTTCATAGTAAAAACATGAACATGAATGAAATCATGTCCCCTATATTTGTACTATATTGAAATGCATATTTTGAAACTGTAATTGAGACATTGCATTTTTTAATTTTGTCACTTTTGAAACTATTTTGCAACTTGCAACTTTTGAACTATTTGAAACTTTTAATTTGCAACTAATGCACGTGCATGTCACATGCCCCCATAATCTTAAAATGTTGAATCATAGTCACTTGAAACCTTTATATTACTGTAAATATGAATTTTTTTGCTCGTAAGATTTGAATGTTTCAAACAAACCCATTGTGATGCCCTCATTTTGAGATAAGAGACAGCCTACAGAGTCACTATTCTCAAATTAAATCATATGTGAAAGATATGGCACTTCGAATACTTGAAATTGGTAGCATTCATAGTATTGAATTTTGCATATGAAGCATGTGTTAGAAAAATATATCATTGAAACATAGAAGCAATGTATGCATGATATACATCATGGCACTATAGTAGTATAGAAGTGATGCATGATATGAATCATGACACCATAGTAAAACCAATAGAATGCATGATATAAGTCACGGCACTATAGTGCAAGCAACAACCATAGAAGTAATGTCATACAATGCCATGTAATTTACATAATATGTCACATATAACACCTAAAAGGCCACATACAAGGGACATGTAAATGTCGCATAACACACAAGGCTAAAGGCCACACGTGAATGGCATAATGATGTTATACGATCAAGAATTTGGACTTACAAAACCAAAGGCCACACATGATAAGTAAACAAGTCAAACATGTCATGTAGTAAAATAATAATGCAAATCAAAGTATGTAACAAATGAGACTAGTATAGCACTATCATATGTATGAATTTAAATTTTAACAAGTAGCATATTTTATGTAATACATGTTAAAAATATGAGTGATTAAAAATATATTTGTATGATATATAACTTAACATGGTAGAGAGGTTGTGGATAAATACAACTTGTTAAAGTGTTCATAGAGATCGAATAGATGTCCCCAACTTTAGCTAGGTTGTTGGGTATTAAGGGAGGTCCAACATCAAATAATCATGTAGAAGTATGTCATGTATCACACTCAAGTACCTCGTGAGAAACATTGTTTATTAAATATGGAATATTTTATTTTTTTAACATAGAATAAACATATGAAAATAATTAAACTAACAACATTTGAAAATGCTTTAAGTCTTGATTTTGAATTTTTGAAAATATTTTAATTTGTTTTAATATATGAAATATTTTTTTTTTTTAATTATTTTGTCAATATTTGAATGTTAAAAGAGATTGGCAAAGAGGTGCTAAGAAGCAAGGTTTTTGAAAATTAAATATGAGGGTTTCGAAAACTTAAACTGATTGGTATTAAACTATTGAAATAGAAATGGTTATATGTACTAATATGATTATGAAATACGGTCAATATACAATATGCTACAAAATTCACAGAAATCATAAACTTACTAAAAAATAGTTAAAGGCCCAAATATGTGCAAACCTCCCTATAACAAAAATAGATCTAATTATTTAAGATCATTGTAACTAGAAATTGTGTGAAATTAACCTATCGATAGAGTTATACAAAAACAGTTTTCATAGTTTGTTGGGACAAGCTTGCGGGAGGTGAACAGGTACACGTTATGGCCTTGTCTGACTACTATGGTTGTGCCCTGGTTAATTATATTCTTGATTTTTAGATCTGGGTCTGTGCGATCACATATAAGGGTTTAATATTGAAATAGGTGTTGTGTTATCACGTGGAAGACCTGCAAAATATAAAACCCTAGATTTTGCACATGTACTAGATATAAATTAGATAACAAAAAGAAAAAGAAAAATGGATTAGTAAAGGATGGTCAAGTTGGCTCAGAAACCCCTTGTAATTGGGTGTTGTCTACATGGACCAAATGGGTCTCAAGCCAATGTAATTCTCCCTCCTCAAGTGATCGTGTGATATGTGATGATGCAGCTAGAATGACTATAACTAGAAGATTGGTTGAAATACTTGACAATGGATGTCCTTGACCTGCAGTAAACAATGTTCAGACTTCACGTATGATTGCTATAATGTTGCAGAGTTTAAATAGAAAATAGTGTTCTTTTGCTCAATGTGTAGTGTAATTTCTAGAGATATCTAGCGGGGTTGCAGTGAGTGGCCTTGATGTGCCTTTATAGGATAATCTTTGTAATAATTTTGTTGACCGATTTTACCAAACACGTGAGAGAGTCATCGTGAAACATCTCAATTTAAAAAATTGATTGTTTCCGCACGGGAGACAAGGTCACACTAGGGGGCAAAGCCACATTGCATCTCTATTTGTCAAGTGCAGACTTGTCCCAAAAGACTAGAGACAAAGGGGATATGTCTGAGAGAAGCTTGTGGACTAAAAAGATATGAATACAACTAAAATTGGGATGTTTGTATGATATTTGCGGTGCTTGCATGACAATGAAGGCTTTATTATATATTTTGAGTTAGCAAAATAGAAAATAGACCAAGGTTAAGGATGCCACGAATAAACATTTTCAAACACTTAATGATTAATTTTATGTGGCTACAACAAGATTCAGAGATTTTAGATTGGTTCAAATTATTAGTTTGGTTCAGACATGGGACAGGTATTTATATATTAGAATAAATTTTTGAGGTATTTCCATGCATATACACACTTTTATAAGCACAGAAGTTACAGGTTGTCAAATATTTACATGTCCATACACATTTCGGGCCATATACCATGTATATGCACTCGTTTTTTGGATATTACGTAAAAGTGGGTTTTTGAAAAGTCTCTAACCCTTCAACAAAAGGATAGATAAAAGACAATAAGATCATCCCATCAAAAATAATGAGAGAAATAGGGCAAGCGAGCCCAATAGAAAAAAACATTGTTAAAAGATAGGAAGATAACACATAGACAGCAAACAGAGAACAAATTACCCACTAAAATTGTTAAGGGTCCTTGTTGCCTTCCATTCTTCTTCTAAAAACTTGTTTTTCAATGATTTCTTTGTTATGTTTTTTAGACACTTTCGCTTTGCCTCTTCCTTCAAGCCTATCACTTTTTTTTGAATCCAAATGATCATGTTTTTTTTCCAATTATTTCTTCCTTAAACATAGAGATGCTAGCAACACAATTCTTAATAGTGATCTTTCTTAATTGTAGGACTTTGTTGAGACCATCTTTGACAGAGTTTTGAACTATCTTAATTTGGTTTAAGTTCCTTTTAAGCTCCTCTACCTCATTTAATAACAAAGACTCTATTGGTCATGGACCATGTCTTTGTTGAAAGGGGTTCGTTTGATAGGTTGAAGAGGGTCACCATTAATTTGTGATTAGAGTTGATCAATCATATTCTTGAGTCTTTCATTTTCCACCATATACCACTTCATTACACATTGATAGATATGGGAGTATTTTTCGAGGGTAGTTATTATCTCTTGTAAGCTTGTATTAGTGGAGTCTACCATGTTTGTATCTTGAGCTACACCTTTAGTAGCTTCTTCCTTAGGCATGCCTTGAGGAGAAGAGATTGTATCATTAAAGATCTATTGGGGTCCTATGGAAGAGTAAGGGATAGATGCATAGAATTGAGGGGTATCCAAAGGGTCATCTAAATCAAATAATTCAACAACAGGGTCCATAATTTTGGTCTTCTTTGGATTTGGAGCATCCTCTTGCTTCAGATTGATTTCTAATTTGGCTTTTCTTTTTAGTGGGATGCGAATGGTAATCGATTTCGAGGTTTTAGCTTCAACTTTGGGGCGGGAAGGGGCCTAATTGCAAGGCAATGGATCTATAACATTCCCCACAAGATAAATATTTAGGGATGGAAGTTTGGATTTAGCATAATGGATCAACAAGAACATAAGAACTTGGTGAATAGAATTTTCAGCTTTCCCTAATTGGACATCAAACACAGAGCTCTCTAAAGATAGCAGTAAATAGAAAAGAATACATATGTGTTCTTTGTGCTTATAATGATTAAGAAGAGTAAAATAGTATGGCAAACCCCTCTTAAATCTAACTTCAAGCATCACATACGTCATTATTTGAAACATGTACACGCAAAAAGAAACACATTAACCTTCGTGTACTCAACTTCTCAAGGTTTGGTCGAGACAACCTATGAAATGATAATGAGATGAGCGGTCTATTAAATCGGTTGATTGTGTCAATTTGGTTGAGGCATTTGGATGGAAAGACCTGGAAGGGTTGGTTGGTTAGGTTGAGCTATGGGAGCAAGGTTTTGAGCAATAGGTGGCAAAAGATGCTTGTGGTGATCCAAAATAATTCGCATGCATCATACTGCTCATTTAGGGTGGTGAATTAGTATGTGATAGAGTTCCAAGAACCCTCATAATGGACAAGGACAAGGGAACAAAGTTCTTGATCTATACTAAGCTCATGAAATTGGGCGAAGTTAAGTTGGACTCTTGGGATTTGATTTGCTTTGTCGGATTGGTTATGGCCAGTCAATGTCATCTACAAAACAAATTAGATATGATGAGGCTAGACTCGAAGATTAAAGGGGGGAAGGAGCAAATTTCTAGGTTGTTGACTTGAGGGGCGAAAATGTGATTGGTCTCACTACTTAGGATTCTACTGGAAGGGCTTGCTCATCAAAAGTGTTTAGTTCGTTGATAATGAGGTTGGGGAGGAGTAGAATGGAATACTTCTATTCTAAACTCTGAGTTAATATCACTTTGGTTGTTGTTTGTTGGTACAAGGATGAGCACTCTAAGAAATGTCCCTACTCTATGGAGATGAGCTTGTTTTAGGAGTCTCATCCAAGAGTGAGGCAACAATTATTTGGGAGTTGAAACGTGTTTGCTTGTTTTTGTTTGATTTTTGAGATGTGCACTTGTTTTTAAAGTTAAAATTTGTGTTTTAGCAATTTATACTTGTTCTCGATTTGACAAGGTTTTAGTTGGGCTTGTTTTGTGTTTTCAACAAGGCTTTGCAAAATAAAGGAAACTACACTACTGAAATTGGAACAATTAAAAAAAAATAGAATGAAGGCTTTTCTCTTTTTAGTTCTTTTCTTTAAATTTTATGCATGCAATGTTTGATTAAAAAATTAATTAAAACTAACAATGCAATTGCTAATTTATAGCATTTTTTCTTGATTTTAAGAATACAGAAATTTGTTGCCAATGAGATGTGGGTGACTTGGTTAAGTGGCTATGTTATTTCAAGCCCCACCCAGGGTCTAATCTCTGGAAAGGCATATGAAGACGGTTGTGGCCATTGGTTGTATTTTCGGAGCCGTTAATAGTCATTGGTTATCCTCCACGCCGGTGGTGGCCGCTATTTGTAATAGTTGGTATACATCCGGCAATATCTAGTATGCAAGTGGTATTCACGTGGTTAATAAATTACATGGATATTTGGGCCTTGATTCTGTCCCAAACCGATCTATGTTTCAATCAAAATTTGTTATCAATCAAAAAAAATGTTTGTGCACACTAAAATAAATGTTTTTGTTTCTATCTTTTTAGTTTAAATGAGATTTCTATAGTGATAAAACTGCCCCTCTATGCAAGTAGCAATTTTGCAACCTCAGCAGCTTTTCTATGAACCGTTAGGGTGGTTTGTAGAATTGTCGTAGTTGTTTCACCATGGTGTGAAACTTTTTTAGACTAAGGGCCAAAGACTCAAAAAATGAAGAATTTAAAATTTGCAAGGACCAAAAAAGAAGGAAAAATCTTATAAAAAAGGGGAGGGACTAAGTCTGAACATAGTTTAGTGGAGATCATTGCATTATCATCAAATTTCAAAAATATTACACCATGCAAAATTTGGGTGCATACATATTGCCCCCTCGAGGAGACACCTCGTTATGATTTGGTAAGGTGGTTTTTCTCGAGTAATAACGCACTGGAAGAAAAATGAAGATTATGAAACTTACCTCACTTGTGCAACACAGCGAACCCAGTCGAGACACATTGTGACCTACAAGCAACAAACGAGAATCAAGTGTAGTTTTATAATAAAAGCAAAAAATATATTAATTGATCAAAACATGGACAAATGTTACTCGTCATGATTTGGTAAGGTTTTTTTCTCGAGTAGTAGCACACTGGAAATAAAATGAAGATTATTAAACTTTACCTCACGTGTGGCGCAACGAAATCAACAGAGACACTTGTGACCTGCAAGTAACAAATGGGAATCAAGTGTAGTTTTATAATAAAAATGAAAAATATACTAATTGATCAAAACATGGACAAGGGTTACTTTTTATTTATGCATGGATGAGAATACTACCTAAATTTTCTCATTGGGGGACTGAGCTCAATGTTGGGTGATGTGATGTCAACCTACGAGACTAAGATAAAAAAAACACGTTTCGCAATAAAATTACGAAAAATGGAACTACCATCTCAACGTTTGAACTACTCAGTGTTGAAGTAGTTCGTGGCTAAAAAAATTATGAATACATTGCAATACGTAAGAAAATGTAGTTTCAAAAGGAAAATTGCCAAAATGAAAAGTTTTTGAAATGCAATGACTAGTAAAATTAAACTACATATTGAAAAACTTGTCAAATTTAAAAGTCATTTGTGCATTTGCAATTTTGATCATTTGTGTTTGAAATCCCTATGATAGAATTGCACAAAAGATCAATCAAATTGAAGAGGACAAGGAGAGGATGGCAAGAGTACCAATGACAACGGGCATTATGCAAGCATAGGGAAGTTACATCATTTTTTGTGGCATAGCCTTATGTTTGAGTTTTTGTTGAAAAAGCATGATAGAACTAATATTTCTAAAACCTCTTGTATAGATGGGTTTATTGTATTGAATAGACTAGGGAAGTGTGAAGATTTTATTAGTTTAGATGGATTTTTGGCGTGTTTGGGGGTTTTCAGGGTCGGTGTGGTTGATTGGCGAAACTGCAGTGTCGGAGAAAAATTGCCAATCATTGTAGACCAACAGGGATACCTCCACCCTAACAGTTGTGTAGTCATCTGTTGCCTACGGCAATTACATAATTGTCAAACTACAAAGATCGATGATTCTATAACTGCCACTTGCATAGAGTGGCAATTTCGCCATAGAGGAGTGTTTAGTATTTTTGTTCATTTTTTTAGGCTAAAGAACTAAATCAAGTTGATTCTCCTTGTTTTTGTAGGATGTCTACATTCGATGGAGTAGGGCTAATGAGCAAGAGTGCCTCCTAAGAGGTTTGGGGTTGTTGATCCCTAATGAGTTGGTCATTTTTGGATAGAGCAAAGATTTTGAACATTACGCAAGTGGGGATTGTTGCCCCAGTGAACAGGGTACTCTAAGACCTATTCATTTACTAGGATGTTGACTGGATCACCTTCCAATTCCTATAGGGCCTAGGAGAGTGGACTATCACTCTCATAGATGTTTTACCGGATTCTGTATGTCGGCTACAAATGGGGTGGTGGCTCTAAGAAAGGCCACAAACAGTGTTGAGGCCACGGTTTGGACTAAGTTCTTTGGAGATGTGAAAGCACCCAACGTGGATGCAAAGCAAGGATTGAGGCTAGCAGGTGTTGAGCAGGAAACGACCTTGAACCTCTGCAAGGTGATTATAGGGATCCTTGCCTCCCGACTAGTGGGAGACAAGTGGACAAACCGCCTAGTATACAATTGGGCTCCTACAGTTATGAGTTTTGGGGAGAGAAGCCAAAGGTTTGCGGAGGCCTAAGACATATTTTCCCAAACCTATAGGGATCTCTATCAAATCACTTGGTTATGTACTTTATCTTAGCCACCCAACGCCCATCATGTGTTGGGTATATGAGTGCATGATACCATATCAGAGAGGTGTAGTGATTGGAGCAGTGGAGGCCATTAGTGCCTCTAAGTGAACAGGTATGGCACCTCTGAGGGATGCACCATGGGTAGTGGGTACTCACAGTAAGGGATTTGGCAGCCTTGCTCTACCATGGGATTGTTGGCCAGAGCGCAAACAAGGTGGTGACATTAGTGGTCTGCGAGAACACATGACAGGTGCATGATAGACACGGGCAGGTGGAGAAGCACCCTTTTGATAAATTACCATAGCAATACATGCTATAATATGTATCCAATCTACATGATCCCCATGTATTCTATAAGGGGAATGAGAGATCAAATATGCACAGCTTGGAAGACTAAGGTGGCAGCGTCTTAGACCAAGGACTCCTATCACCACGATGGTAAGCGTGCAGCGGAGGGGAGCACAATTTAGCCACAACAACATGTGGCAAGAGGGGAGTGTTGCATAGGTTGCGACCCTAGTGGGCAGTGGATAACAACCACTACAACGCCCACCACAAAGAGACCCACAATAACAACAGCCGCAGCTAGCAACTGGAGGAGGAGTTGACCAAAGAGGGGGCAAAGGGAGGATAGCCCCTATTGGAGACGACCTTGCGGCTAGAGAGGAGGTAGATATGAGTTCCGATGACGACTCTTATCTCAACTAGCAAGAGGGGAACCCAAGAAAAGATAGTGTATTGTTTTGCTTTTAGTCCTTATACAAAAATACTTTCCAATTTATTTAGTTTTGTTTATTTATATGACTAGAGGTCTACTGTATGTGTGTGTGTGGGTGTGTGAAGATCTAGTGATAGAGTGGCGACATATGATCTGAGATACCCTTGTGAACTTGTTTTAGGTGGGTACTAAGTTCGTGAAAAATCAGCTCTTGATTGATGCAGGTCTCCCTGTGAGTGTGGGCCAACACACTGACATATTTTCCGTAGTATATCACAAAGCTTAGGAGTTCATTAAACAAATAGAGAACATTGGTTTGCAAGCAAGGGTCATAGCCTTAGTCTCAAGTGAAGAAACTTAATGACATTACTGGTAAGAGAGGTGGGCGTGTCTCGTCTACTCGATAGACATCGGGAGGGAAAACCTCCCAAACGAGCACGAACCAACAATGACACAAGAGTAGGCATTTGAGCCCCCACCAATCTACATCGGGTCCTTAGAGGACAAGCAAGGGTCCTGGGCACTCAGCCTCTATAGGAGCTCAGCATCAAGGGCGATGTCGGATTATGATGTATCTTTTGTAGAGAGAGATTTTAAGCCATTGTGGTTTGATCATTGTTTAGCATCTTGTATCATTTTTGTAATGTAATGTATGCTTCTTATTTTATGCACCTTAGATGGCTAAAAATATCACGGAATGTTGTGTATCCCTAATTTTGATAATGTTATGGATATGTTTGTATTTTGAAATATGATAACAAAATGTATGTAAAATGTAATGTGATAGATGGCTACAAAACTACAAATGCGTTAATGGTTGTTTCGCAGGTAATGACAAAGTTATTTTGTTTACACAACAAAAGACTTTCAATCTACAAAAGGGGAATGAAGGGGAGATGGCATATATGAGCAAATGGAAATGGAAAACCACACATCAAAAATTCACAAGGAATAGGATGATCAAAAAGAATGATTGTACTCCTTACTAGGCTTAAAAACACTAGTTTTATTAGTTTCATCCAAACTTAGACCGAGAGATGGCCCACCCATGACAAAATTTATAAGAGGGATGAGATTCTCCTTTTAGCATAGACATTTATGCAAGCTTTTGTAGGGGGTTTTATTGTTTTTTGGACATTTTTTAGATTGCATTTTCTCTTGTTTTGCATTTACGATCCCCTACACTTAGTCCAATGCAAATAAGAAGACGCATGGTCTCATTACCAAAGACCGAATGTAGGTGAGTAAAAGCATTTTCCCCCAATGCTAACCCCATGCAACTAATGATATGAAAGGGCTCAACACGAAGGACTAGCAAAGAGTGAAAGATGTAGAATTGATATTTTTTATTTGCATAAGCTGGAACTCATGTAGTGTCTCTCTTTTTTTCTTTTTCTTTTTTATGGGAGGACTCTCATCCCCAAATCTTGGCCCCATGCAACTAGTAAGTTGCAAGTGCTCATCACTAAGGACCAAGATAGGCAAATAAGTTTACCTCGTTTGAACATGCTAGTGTGTTTACTTAGAAGGAACCATAAAGGGGGATTATGTCATGGACAAGCTTCTAGACTACGTTGTAGCCTAGAATTTATAAGCTTGCAAGAAAATATGTGGGAATAAAGTGCACAGTACTCGTAAAAACTAAGACAGTACTCTCTATCATGTTGATTTTAAGAGTGTTTTTTGAAAAGGAATAGGGTGATATGAAAAAGGTAAAATGAAATAATATGTTGCATTTGAAAAAATTTGTCATACAAACTCAAAGTTGAACAAATACCAAACATCAAGTGGATTGTAGTCGAACAGTGAGGATGATGGTGTAAAAGGTGTTACCTAGCCATCCACCAAGGTACAAATCCCAAGGGATACAAAAAAAGGGATGAGGTTGGGATGGTGTCCCGAGGAAATTTAGCGGAATGGATACCCCTCAATCCTTGGCACTAAGCCGAAGAAACATTTTGTACACCTAATCCATGTAAACGCAGAGTTTCAATCAAAAAAAACAATTACCAAACAAAATAGCCGAAATGCAAGAACAACACGACCAATGAAATATTTATTAACATAGGGAGGGCAATGTGAAATCCAAGATCTATGTGACGATTTAAGGCGCAAAGAATTCATAGATTCACCGAACTCCTTGCCCTCCAAGGTGCATAACCGAAAAGCTTCATTATTGAAATCTTTCATCACCAAATATAGGCCTAACCGGTTTGCCTTGAATTTCTAACCTTCTCCTTTCTTCTTATCTATTCTACTATCAATCCTCAAGACAAGGTCTCCTACTTGAACTGAGCGTTCATGAACATTTTTATTGTGTTGTCAGCGCATACAATCAACAGAAGCAATGTGATTTTGTGTAGTCACAAGTCGATGCTCATCTAAAGTTTTTCAGTTCAGTGAAACATGCACTCTATATTCTTCATGATCGAGAAGACCCTGAAGAGGAACGCAAACACTAGGGATTTCTACCTCAAGGGATAAAACTACTTCAACTCCAAAGAAAAGGGAATATGGGGTTGCCCCCATGGGCATTCAATTATTCAACCCATAGGCCCACAACACATGGTACAGCTGAAAGTGCCAATCTCTTTTGTTGTCTTTAATAGTTTTGACCAAAATTGACTTCAATGTTTTTTTTGTGGCCTCGATTTGACTGTTGGCCTATGGGTAGTAAAAAGAGGTTGTGTGATGAGATATAACAAGCTTCGTACACAACTCACACACCTTAGCGTTTTTAATGGGGGACCCGTTCTTTGTAATAATGACTTGCAGAACCTTGAACCTACAAATGATCTAGTTTAGAATGAATTTGGCAATCACCGATCTAGTGAAATTGTCAAAAGCATTGCTTTTGCGCACTTGGTAAAGTACTAAGTGGTCATGATAATGATATGATGGCCATCAAAAGACAGAAAATAGAGCTTTCCAGTTAAATCTAGCCCCCAAGTGGAGAAGGGCCATGGGGTGACAATGGGTTCAACTGTCCTAGCAGGAATGTGGATCTCGTGGGAGAAGTGTTGACACTTCTCACATTTCCTTACATATTTGACGACCTCGTGTTCAAGAGTAGGCTAAAAATATCCCATCCTATGGATTTTGTGAGCGATTGTGTAACCACTGAAGAGTCCATCACAAACGTCGTCATGACATTGGAATAGGACTTTCTTAGACTCTTCTTGGTCAACCACATCTAAGGAGCATGTTGTCAAAAGCCTTTCAATATAAGACCTCATCAAGAATCACATACTTAGAGCAATGACATGAATACATCACCTTTGGTGTGAATTGGCGCCTTCGGGATAACTATGATCACTTAAGTAGTTTACGATATCAATGTACCACAAGGAGGAAACAACTGTGGAGTTTCTATGTAACATATTACTTCATTTGGAAAATTGGTGTCAACCAAGGCACAAATTTCCAATAGGGATTCCGTTAACCAATCAACAATGACTTATCCCTTGATGGACTTTTGGTTGACATATGTAAGCTCAAACTCACTCAAAAACATGATGCAATAGCTAGCTTTTAGCAAGAATGCTAGTTTGGGTCAAGAATGTATATAAAGCTTGGGATATCACAATGGCCCTCATTCCCTGATTGAGCATATAGTGCCTCAATCGCTTAGTTACAAAGACAATAACCAAGCACTCTTTTTCCACTTGTGTGTAACGAGTCTCATAATCAACGAGAGTGCAGCTAATAAAATAAATGGCTCATTCCTTGTTATCATTATCCTCTTGGGCCAACATGCAGGGAAGGGATACTTCAATTGCCCTAATGGAAAGTATGAGGGGTCTATCAAACGTAGGTGCCATGAGAATAGGTGGTGCCATGAGGAAGTGTTTATTGTTTCAAATGCATCTTGGAAATCCTTAGTCCAAGTTAGACCGTTTTGCTTTTTAAGTAAATGGTTGATGGGATGAATAACATAGGTGAGGTTGAGCATGAATCTACGAATTTCCCCCAACTTCCCTAGGAATGACCTAATTTTGAACTCGTTGGTCGGGTGGTCATGTCCAAGATCGCATTTATCTTAATAAGGTCAATATCAATTCCTCGCTTTGATATGATAAAACCTAGGAGATTTCCACCTGAAACTCCAAACACGCATTTTTCAAGGTTAAGAGTAGCACCATATTCAATTAAATGTGTAAGGATAGTGCACAAAACATTAAGATGGTCAACTCTCATCTTGGCTTTTCCAAGAAAATCATAAACGTAGACCTCCACTATCTTATGAATGTGATCGTGGAAAATATGGGTCATAGCCCTCTCATAGGTTTCCCTAACATTTTTAAGGTCAAATGGCATAACAATGTAACATAAGATTTTCCATGGCGTAGTAAAGGTCTGGGTTTGGTCATCTTCAAAAATTCAAATCTAGTTGTAGCCCAAGAAGCCATCCATGACGGATAGTAACTTGTAACCCGCCCTAGCAACCACAATCACGTCAACGGAAGGTAAAAGGAAATTGCTCTTTGGACGTGCTTTGTTGATATCACGAAAGTGCATGCATACCCTGATTTTTCCATTCTTCTTGAGAACGAGGACGATGTTAGACATCTATTTTACATGGTCGACGAGGTTTATGAACCCTAATTTTAGTAGCTTGATGACCTCTTCCTTAACCATCAATGCAACCTTGGATTTGATCGACCTAAGCTTTTATTTGATAGGCTTTGCATCAAGGATAGTGACTAGATTCTGCATAATTATTTCAAGTGGGATCCTTGTTGTGTCTGCAGAGGAAAAAGCAAAGGCATTAAAAAAACTCAGTGAGTAGTTTCTTATGGTCTTCTACTTCTTAGGAAGAGAGTGAAGAACCAAGCTTGAGGATTCTAGGGTGCTCATCGATCCCTATATTAATGTTAATAGTGCCCTCAATGAGGGATGCGTTCCCTTCCTCAAATTCTTCAGGGGCAAGGGGAAGCTCAGGGTCTTCGTTATCTACCTTGAAAACATCATGTTCATCCTCCGAAGAGTAATAGTCCTTGATTCTACAATATGAATCATAATAATATGATCCAAGGGCAGATGATGGGTAGCATGTGAGAGAAAAAGCCTTCTTATGATGCAAAAATGGGAGGTGATCATAAGCTCACACGAACTCTAAGATTCATCATTTTCAACAAAGTCTAAGACAAGGTCTACTTTCTTCTTCGATGTGAGCAAGGGTTTGATCATTCGACATCTTTTGAACATAGGATTCCATTTTAATGGACACTACAAAATCATATTCTAGTATGACTAGATGAGGGCAAAAACAAGAGGAAGATGCAACCGTAAAATCGGTAAGTTGATTACTCTCTCTAGTCATGGTGTCTATGGAACCGATATCAAAATCCTTGGCAATCTCACGCACGACGTTTTTATAGAGTTGAAGATGTTTAACGTTGGTCTTGTAAACCCCTGAAACTTGGTTTGTCACTAGTTGAGTCACCTTGAATTCTTAGTTTTAAACATGTAGGCTCTTGGCTCTGAGCATCCCTTACAATAAGGCTTTATACTCTACCCCATTATTTGTGCATAAGAATTCGAGTTTGAAGCAAAAGAGCACAATTCTTCCTCCAAGAAAAGTCAAAATAACTATTGCCCATGTCACGACACTTTGCCCCAACATAGTGGAGCATCCATTGATCGTTCGTAGAGGAAGGATCATCATAATGTTTGAGAGTTTCTCTTCATTTTCTAAAATCTCAACCATTCAAATGTCGGGTATGTTTGCTAACGCTTCTTGCGTTTCTAAGTTTTGAGATTTGGAAAGAGTATAGGTCCCTACTTGTAAGTCAGAAGGGAGTGTGATGGGCTTCTCATTTTCCAAGGTACTAATGATCTCAATCGTAGACTAAGTCAAGACAGTTGGTATTGTTACATGTTTTCCCACTCCCATTTTTTATGTTGTTCTCATCACCTTTTCCTCAAGTCTCTCACTTGGCGTGGCTTTAGGGCTCTTAGTACTCGATATCAAATACACGTCGTGATTGCTATACGTTGTCTTTGACCTATGAAGGGGGCTTCACCACACCATAACTAGGAAGGTGCTAATCAATGTGAAGCCCTAGGCTTTTCTTAAGGGTCGCTTGGTGAACGTCAAATGACTTCAAATCACCCTAGACAACAAAGACCTTTTCTAGGTGTAAAGTATTGATTTTTTGAAACAAGGTAGAAGGGATTGCCTTCATCCTATGGATCACAGTTTTCTAGGATCATGTTATAATGTGTCCTTATCAATAACGTAAAATTCAATCAATACAATCTTGCAATCCAAAGTAATAGAGAGTACAATTGTCCCAATCCAGGTGGACTTACGTTGTCATAGCCTCACAAAGTATTTCTAGTTGTGGAGCAATTGGTCTCTTCACAGCCAAACTTTTGGAGAAATGAAAAAGGGACTATATTAAGAGTTGCCCCATCATCAACCATTGCTCTCTTGACAATTTTCGTAGATCCAAACTTTCAAGCACAAGGTTTGATCCCCTCTCTTAGTGATCTCAGTATCTGGAGGGTGATCTCAGCATCTCGAGGGAGGCTCCTAAAATCAAATAAGTTGCCAACATCTCTCAATTTTTTCCCAAGGGGGTACATGTCTAAGTCTATATAGTTTATTTGGGCTTGGGATGAGGCATGACGCTAGCCAAAGGCCCCTATCCTAAGGCATCAAGTAGCATTGAATGATGGGCAAGTGAGTTTTTAAGAAAATCCATAAAGGAGATGTGGAAAAAAGTCTGTAAGATCAACGACTAGATCATAATTTCCCATGGATCTAGGATTTGTTTGGATGTTAGTTTCCAAAATGTTGATAGAATTGAGAGTTGTTGGTTGGTACATCCTTGTATGGGTGATAATGTTTGCATCCTCGTCTATTTTTAACTCCATGACACCTATCATTCTAGTCTTTCTCTGGGGTCCTAGTTGGGTAGCCACATCAAGGTTTTTCAATGCAAAATTGGAAGCTTCAACATCATGGGTTCCAACTAGAAAGGGTTGGTTGATTGAGTTGTCCCACAGTTGGTTTTGGACAATACATTTTTGTTGGTTGGGAAATAGGTTTTTGTGCTGGTTGATTGAGTTGTCCCACAGTTGGTTTTGGACAATACATTTTTGTTGGTTGGGAAATAGGTTTTGTTAGATGCACAAATTGGTGTTTTGAGGTGCCACATGCCTTGTTAAAGAGGGTTGAGGATTTGAATTTGCATTTCTTAGGAACATATTCATCAAAGTTTTTCATTGGTTTTTGGGGAGTCTTCAAATAAACTTGTTATACTCCCTACATGCTCGAGTATCATGACCAACAACTCTATGGAAAACACAATATACATTGAGATCGTAATCCCTAGGCCTTGGGTTTTGATTTTGTTGATGAAAACTTTGTTGATTGTTGTTCTAATAAAAGCATTGGTTTTGGATTTGGGGGTTTTGGTCAATGTTTTGATTATGATTTTGAAATTGTTCTTAAATTGATTATCTAGATGTGGAGGGCAGTTGAAATCCACCATGGGAATTGTAGGTCTAGGGTTTTGGTTTCTTGCACCTCCATTGTTAACATTGTTAATATTCACGAGTTGGTTTTGGTTGTTATTTACAACATTTGCCTTTCTACCCTGGTCTGTCACACCATTTGTAATGGCATTGCAATTTCGATTCAGAACATTGGGACTTTGGTTGTTGGGGTTGTTTTGATTTGCATTTTTGTAACCCCCATTTTTTGGATCCATTGGTCATAAGGCCATTATCGATGGCCCCCTCTATCTATTCTAAGAGTGCTTTCAAGCACTTCATAATAGGGAACTTTTGAACACCTTCCCTTGTTTCCTTGTTGAGAGTGTAAAAGAGATCACGTAACTCTCTCTAATCCATATGAAGGCCATTGGCGGGCAATTATAAGACTTTCCGCCATTTCGCGATAGAACGGGCAGCAAATTCATTGGATCTTTCTTGATGTGCAAGAATTCTCATATACCAATGTTAAGCAGTTTGTTCATGTCAAACGCCTTGACAAACTCATTGAAGCACTATTGGAAGGAATGGTTGGAAGCCTTGCGGAGGCGGTAATATCAATCAAGTGCAATTCCCTCGAGAGTCTTTGAGAATATCTTAGCTGCTACCCGCCCGAGAAGCAAGGGGCTTGGTGATAACCTTAATTTGATATTATAACCACATCAAAACAAAAACTGTGTGGACAATTAGAAATTTGTCACAAGTCAGGATTTACATCATGTTCAAAAAAATGGATTGTTATAAACTAGTTCAACACAGCTGTGTTGGTTAACAAAATCAGTCTACAAATAAAAGGGAAACCTCAAATCTTAAGCAATGTTATCTTCAGAAAATTAAGGATAATACTGGATATGTATAACAAGGAAAAGTCAATGCTAGTGGAAGAACAGGCTCAAGGATAAAAAAGACACCAAAAGTATGCAAGCCTGGACAAAATCTTGTCAGAAATATCTTTTCTTGTAATTGCACACATATTCCTTAATTATATACCGATATTTTGACCATGTTCGGCTCTGATACCCTTATTCAGGGATTAGTAGATGTCTCAATGGATATCATTGTCTCTGAAGTGAAATACCTTTTTAGAACAAACATTTCAAGCAAATATGATTCAATAAAGATTAACATGCAGAAATTAGCCAACGGCTTCAGAAATTGGAATCCAGAGGTTGAGCCTTGAGTGGATAAAAACATAAAAGAAATGGGATATTATATGCATGGGGAAGACATACAACCACAATAATAATTAAAAGAAAACAAATTCTGAAGACAAGACCACTCTACTAAAAAAGTAGGGTAAAATCCCAAAACAATATGAACATTAACTGATAGATGGCTCAGATTAATAAACATAATGCATAAAAATATGTACAAAAATTATTCGAAGTATCACTGGTAACAACCAGGATACATTAAGCATAGTTCTCAACTTCTCATGTATGTTCTCATGCCAAAGGATCCAAAGCATTTTTTATTTTTTAATAATTAGGATACTGCTATGAATTGAAATATATGTTATTTAGTTCTTACCCAAGACAAGGGAGAAAAGATATCTTAATGCAGGGAAGTTAATTTCATGAACAAATGCTTAGGGACTTGCAAAGCTCTGAACAATCTTCTCAGAGAAAAGCTCACCAGGTTGAATTCACATGAGAAAATTGATGATCCACTGAAGAGCCCAAAAGAGACAATATCCAAAAGACAATGCAAAAAAAGACTACCCTGAGAACGAGGAGCTCCAGTGCAATTCTTAAACAGGACTGTACTTTTAACCAAAACAAAATTTAAAGCAAAACTGAGGATTTGTCAGGTTACTAACAGACTCAGGTCATAACTATTAAAACTTTTAGATCAGCTACAAGATGCAATGCCTTGTTTATCGAAATGAAGTGTCCTACCAAAAATAAAGGAAAAATATGGGAAAGATATTATCCAAAAAAGCAAACAGGACATTTCTGTTTGCCGACTGGAAGAAATAAGTTCGAAGAAAGAGTTCCAACTTTTTCTCCAATGGCAGCATATCCCTCCAATTACTTGGCAACAAAGCTGGCAATTCAGTAAGGTGTATGACTAAGCTAACACAACTTCCAAAAAAAATAGTAAAGAGTGTATTCGTGTCATTCTTCCAGAGATAAATTGAAATCATAAATGGAGTTAAAATTATAATACATCATTCCGACACAACTCTTTTGGGCTCATTATCATACTGGTAAACTTCAGCTACGACTACGACGACGCTCTCTACCAACTGTACTTCTGCAATCATCAGACAAAGAAGCTTCTGAAGCTTGTAACCAAACAACAAACTTTTATGTAGAAAGCATACCATACAGAACATCATAATTTCTGCTGTAAGCCTGTGGAGAAATGATTCAAATAAAACTAGGTGAATTGATTAAATAAACTAATTTGAATGAGTCTCTGAAACACCTACCCGTTAACATGAGGAGAGACATCGCGATCATGGCGAGGTGGTGGTGATTTGCTGTAGTTGTGTGCCCGCTTAGGTGATATGCTTGATCGAAGAGGAGACCTACTTCGGCGAGCAGGGCTGTAATTTATTACACGTATCAGCATATAATGTCGAATAAAATTATGTCAAATTCAAACACTACAAGAGAGAATCTAAATTAAATAGCTAAAATTTGGGTTATCTTTCAAATACTATTATAAGTCCTGCCTGGCCTCCCAGATCTTCTGCAGCGCAAAACACCAACTCTTCTGTTCTTACCTGTCTCATCCGCACCCATTCCTAAAACATCCATCGTAGGAATGGAAGATCATAGCAGCTTTTTCCATTGCTTTTCATTTAACATGAATAAACATTATCTGCACAGGGGCTGCATGCAGAAGCCATTTCTTGGACAGCTCTTATAGGCAGTCTTCTAGCCCACAAGTATCAGATAACCCATTCCTATGGAAGAACAGCCACATTCATTCACATAACTATTGACAATGTACTAGTCATCCACGAATTGTTCATCCAAATAAAGTTGATAATTGTGGTCGATCCAATTCAACGTGCAAAACCACCCATGAACCCAATATCCAGACATCCCAGTGAAATTTCCAGTCAGTGTAAAGAAGGCAAGAAGATTATAGTCCCAGACAAAAAAAAACAAAGACCACTCAAATTTATTACATACTGTTGTCAGCTCAGACGTACCTCCGTCCATATTCTGGACTACTACGCCGATATTGTGGACTAGGACTGCGACGACGTCCCCTTGATGAACGTCCAGAGCCCGTTCCTGAACGACATTCTCGAGCAAAATGACCAGATGCGCCACATTCATAGCACTTTAGATCACTCCCACCACGCCCACGGCCGCTGCCACCGCCACCACGAGAACCTCCACCTCCGGAGCCACGAGAGCGAGAAAGTTCCACACGCCATCCATTTTTGCCTGCCAAAATTGAGCATGGATAAATTATATAAGGATTTTTCTAGCAAATAGGTAATGAGTTCCATGATGAAGCAGGCTCTTAAAATCTACCAGTGTCCTCAAATTCCAGTGTATGGGAAAGCAAAGTACTAAAATTCATTTAAGAATTTTCTCAGAACTAAAAATACAGAAAAGCAAAGAATGGACAAAGTTAACTATCGAAAGGAATCCCTTTATATTACAGCCCAAAACAGATACCACATAACTCACGTAGTGGCCACCTGCATCTCCAAAATAATAGAAGAAAGCCTCAATCTAACACTAAAAATGACATCAACTTAAATTATAGAAGAAATTCACTGGCAGGCCCCCACAGAGTCGAGAGGATCCACTAGACCAACCAAATTCACCTAGCTAACCATGACATTTCAAAACATCCCTAAAAAAGTTTTGAATGTGATAGATATAGAAACCACCTTAACCCTTTTGGTTGGATGGCAGCAAATATGAGGGCAGGACAACCGGCAATCAAATGAAGCAGTCAAAAGTCAAAGGATCTTTGGTATCAGAAATGAAGATGTCATTTTAGGTGTAAAATGACTCCTAGGCCAAACTTAAGAGAGGAAAATACGGAAGAACCGTATATAAATACAATACTAAGCTGTGGTAATTATTCATATTCACATTTATGACATTTTCTCTCCTAGGGCACGCTTTAATAGCAGAAAAACAACAGCTTAGAAAAAAATTTATACCTGAATGATTTCCTTCGGAAGTTTGTGGGACTTTTATCAATGATAGAAAATTAAAGAAATTATCACGTAAAAGCAATTCAAACCAGACAGTCTCTAAAAGCAGTAATGTGGCCACAAGACTTCACAATGTATAATCAACTATAACTACTTTTATAGCATAATTTGAAAATATAGAAAACATCTAGAAGTAATCTCTAACTGGCATAGCCACAAACTCAGCAGACTTCAATAATAATTAGCCTTCTGGTTGACAAAGAACATCAAGCTACCAGGATTCTTACATTCTTCAAGTGGTTTGACCTAAACTATGGTTATTTTGGTGAGCTATGCTGGAAAACCCAATTTCCTTTAATCTTTTTCTTGATTCTGGGCTTCAATTCAGGGGGGCTATCTTTCATCAAAAAATCTCCAATTGAGATCTACGCATTCCTAATTGCTTGACAACATACTGAATCAAAGCAACCCCTCATTTTTCAGGCATAAATATCCTGCCATGCATTCACAAAACCTTTTATGTTCTGTTAATTTCTTTCCAAAGGCTTTGCATATTCTTTCCATTAACATTCTTTGAACCTGCAACATAAGCCACTGTAGAATATAACTGTGACATATATTCAGTTTTTATGTATAAATGTTACATATCAAAGAGAACAAATAAAGAAATGGGAGGTTGGTGAGACACAAGGTAAGCATAAAGCATGGATAGGAATGTTTCTCTACAATAACTAGCTGGAAGCATGTCTCCAATTCCTATTTCCACCCAGTACTTGAGAATCTTCACACCGCTACCTTCCATTTCAGATAGGTAGTGATTACCATAGGCATTGTCTGAAAATCCTTGCTATCAAACTGCCAATACGTACTTTTTCTTCTGATTAGATACAAAATGCATGAAAGGAATTTTATCCAAAATTCCCCATCTCAAGTCAAGATTTCCCCCATTATAAGCAGTCGCGATTTACAAGGTCACATACTTGACCCCCACATCTGGAAATACGTGGCCACAGTCATTCTCCCATCTGGGGGGTAACCTGTGTAGTTTCACCTTACTTTTTAATCTTCTTTTCTAATACTTAATTAGACATTCATCTTCTTGCAGGGCTTCTTTATAGTGCATTCCTCTTGAGGTATTTCAAACTTTATTCTTCCCAATTTCCCATTGAATTTCTGCTATAACCAATGGAAAATCAGATTTATTAAAGTATTAAATGCTTGCAAAACATTTAGAATGCATGGCCTCTAAGTGATACATAATTCCTTCAGATTCCTAAAGTATCCCTTGTCAGAACGGGTTTCTTTATTTCCTAAAGACAAATTAAACTCCTCCAAGACAGTGTTAAGATGCGACAGACAATTAACTCCATAAACATCCTGTAAGTATTCAATTTAACATGCAACAATAGAGAGAAGATATAGCACACCTAGTTACCAATTATAATTTTATCACTTTAGCACTTAAAAAATGAATGATAGATGGCATGCACCTCCCATCTATATATACATGTAAAGACACCTTACCTTGTATGGTTATCTCTCAGGCAAACATTCTATTATATGAAGAAAGGTAGGGGAGTGATACCAATACAAAGGTAGGTCCAGTACAATAATGGATCCCAAGGCACCTCAAATCTGTAGTTGATTGGGTCCACTATACAATAACCCAAGGACCACCACAAGTTGGTGCTTCATGGGGATAACACCAAAACCTTGAGTATCTCAAAGAACACCGACATTATTATAGTGAAGGGGATACAGATGAAGAATTACGGCAGCTAAATTTCAACCCCAAAGGACCAAATTAAAATGAAAATGATATTAATGTCTTGGGTGTTGGTTGTCTTTATATGAGCCCTCAGGATCATGGAATGCCAAATTTTGATATGCAAAAATCAATTACTGAGGAAAGATGTGTTAGCCTCAAGCAAAGTAAACTATAGCAATATGGATTTAAACCTAGATGTCTGCAATATGTTGATACTTCTATGGAACATAATGTGAATGAAAATGACTGTCTTCATACTCCTGCTTTGAATGCTAATGTTGATAACGATGTGAATGATCAAAACTCTCAAGATAATTATTGGAATGCAAATGATGATGATTATGATGTTGAATATGTTATGAATGCACAATATAGCCCAAGATGTATACTAAGGTTCTTATAGCCCAAGATGAGCTTCTCCCCTTAAGTGATCCACTTCATGTCACAACTATACCAACTACTGAATTGGTCACCATGATGGGTGTAATAGGTGAATTGCAAAAAGTTCAATTTTCATTTCATGGCTCCCATGCACCTAATGCTATATGTTCAAATCCCATAGCTCATAACATTGTAAGCTCTTCTATTTCAAATGGTTTTATTGTGCCTAAGCTTACCCTATTCAATGGATGTGGAGACCCCTATAAACACCTCAAGACCTTGTACACCTCTCTTGGAAGTTATGCTCGTCGTGACACATTACTACTTAAGATCTTTCCAAGAAGCTTGAAAATACTATGCATTAGATTGGTTTCTAACATTATCAAGTGGGTCCATACATTCCTTTCATACATTAGAATACGCTTTCTTAGCAAGTTTCATAACCAATAAGGGCCCACAAACTAACTTTGAGCATGTACCATTTATCAAACAAGCTCCACATGAAAATATTCATGATTATATGCTTTGATTTAGAGCTAGTATGCATTGGTTACTTTACCAACCATCAGATTTGGAAAAATAACATATTCTACAACCTCTCAAAGACAAAGTGCTTTTCAACAAATATCCATCTTTTAACAACCTTTGTCACGAGGATAAGGCACTCTAGGAAGAGCTCTTGCACACCCATGTGCTTGCTATGAGAGCGCTTCACAATGTTCTACCATCCAAAACGATTCAAGTCTCAATAACTGGGTACTTCAAATGAATGATCCTAAGAAATCGGTCAATAATATAGAGCAACCACAAGCAAATCATGTGCCTTGTCACAAGGAACGCAGGCCATTCACTAAATGTGTTGATTATCCAAATACAATTTAGAATGGTCTCCTGAATTCCAATATGATTACATTGGCACCTATCAAGACACATGATTTTTATTGCGAGTATCAAAGAGTTAAGGGCCATTTGACAAATCGATGCTTCGCTATGAAGAACAAAATTCAGAACCTTGACATTGTGTTGATATTGAAATTTAAGATACAATGGTTAAAACACCAAATCATAAGTGTCAATCTACCAATACCCACATGTTAAAAAATATACCTCAATATGAACTCAAATAGGTATCTAAGAAAAAAGTGCATCAAGATCGAATACAAACAATGATGGTAAACAAACAATCATTACATATAATGATTCCAATGCACATTAAACTCAATGCTACATACCAAGGTCCCAGAGACGCCACTTATGTTAATGATGACTTAGTAGAATGATTTCCTAGTTAAGATAGTGGTAAGACATATGCTTTCAAATGTATAACCCGTGATGATTCTTTAGAAATTGATGGTATCATTGGTAAGCTTTGGTAACTAACTTTGTGCTTCAACACTTTGCCATCTACTTACATATTGTATAATGATTCCCCTGATATTTTGCAGTTAGACATGGCATTCACAGTACATTCTACATACATATAATCATGGATTCACAATTGGCTTTGGGGTCATTGTGGTGGCATTTTATATTAATTTACATTGTTTGGACTTTTATTTATTTTTCTTGAGTGACCACTTTCCTTGACTTTAACGGTTTTTCACATATTTTATTGGCCACTTAGCTTTGGTTGTTACTTCTTTATTTCCTCTTACGAGTTTATTTCTTTGTCCTTTTATTTACATACTTTGTTTTGCATTTGCATGCTTGAGTTTGCTTTTCACTATGTTTATTTGGTCGCTATGTGTCCGAGAGCCTTTATTCACCATGATTATATTACTGTACCAAACATTTACTTGGGGACAAGCACCCTTGTGTGCTCCCACGCATTGAATATGCCCTGGCCATAATGGGCCATGTCATTATTGCGCTTAAAATGATCATATTATCCACTAAGGGGCATGATACTTACACATTACTCATGCAATTTATCGATTATATCTTGTCCATACTGGAGCATGTCTTACACTTGGGCTTTTATCGATTATACCTCGCCCACATAGGAGGAAACCCTTTAGTGCACCTATATCAATTAGTTATACAAGCACATACTATTATTTTGCTTCATTGTTTATACATTGCTCATTGGGGGCACAATATGCCCATGTGTCCATAGATTATACATTGTTTATATCAGGGGAGGCTCTTGCAATATGTTTGTTCATACATCTTATTCACATTGGGGCATACTATTGTTTGTGCCTTCATTACCATACCTTGTTTGTATTCAAGTATACTGATGCATTGGGGCATACTGCTTGCACCTCTTTCTCTCCCCCTTGTCCATATTGGGGTATATTGTTACATCAGGTCATATTGTTTGCATCCTTCCATCCCTTCCCTTGCTTGTATTGCTTCCACTTTGGCATATTAATATTGGGTTGCATATTATCTTTGGGCTTTAATGATGATATATTTATATGATTATATATCAAAATGTATTGTAAATACGCTTTAATGATTATACATAAGTATCTATGTTATAGTTTCCTATTTTACATATGATACGCATAATCCTTTCTTTTGAGATGAGTGATATGCAGGTTATTCCACACCTCAAAAGAGGAGAATATGATCTGCTTATTCTATCTTTGGTTATATAATGATGCACACCAAGGAGTTCCAAACATTTGTATCCGCATTGTTGGAGGTGTTCAACAAGACACTTCAAATACTTGCTCCCACTTAGATGGAGGGGCACACGAGAGTTACCACATATTTGCTTCTACATCTACAAGAAGCACACCAGAGTCATAAGGCACATGGTGCACATCAGAGAGTTATACGACACCTACACACTCAAAGATTTTATAAAGACAACAACGCAGATACATACCATCAAGTGTATTTGCTCCAACTTTTTATTTTTTTATTTTTTTATTTTACTTAGTGATTTCAACAGTTCTTTATTATTATTTTATATAGACATTGATATACTTGCAAATAATTTTGTTTGTTTGCAGGTACACCAAATATTCACACCTCGGAAAACGGGTTTTGATGCTCATTTGTGAACCTTCGAAGGCAATTAGGGCATTCATGCAAAGAGCAAGAAAATAAGTTTTTTTTGTTTTGTAGGCACATGAGTTAGACTCTGTGCTAAGGTAACCTCTCTCCTCCTTTTGACTTTCAGCTCATTATCATATCCAATATAAACTTCAAGAATAACTTATAGGTTTCAACCGTAACCCCTTCATCAAGCCCTCCCAAGTACACTTCCTTGTTTTACTTTGATGTGTATGCACACACTCGCATCAATGAGAGGCATTATGTAGACACATAAAAATGGTCCTGTGACATTATTTAGTGTTGAATTACTTTGATTTAGTATGTTTGGGCTTATGTTACATATTTTAGTCAAATTGGGCAGTAAGGACCTTGCTGACTTCTTTTGGGTGGAAATCATCCTCTAGTTCACCTCAGCGTATTTTATAAATCCCCCTTCTATCAAGCATCTTCTAGTTCAGTTCAACTTATTACACAAAAGGCTCCCCTTATCTTCATCGCATCAATAGCTTAACTTGTATTTTAGCCCCCCTTAAAGTCATGTGCGTATATATTCCCCCATTTCCCTTCTTTTTAGTTCCTTACCTTGTAGAAGTCAGCTTGGGTGTGCATAGTGCCTAATTTAATTTCAAATATTTCATAAAAATAAAGATGCCTAGGAGTTCATGTGTACAAGAGAGATACACAAGTAAAATTTAGAAAAGGCATGTAAAATATACTAGTTGCTTGCATCTCATACATACGAATAAGGGTTATGATCTTCATATTAAACTGGATTGCTCGTTGGATTGCATGAGTGTTGATTGCCAACCTGTCTAAGAACAAGGGTTCTAATTGAGGCAGTCCCCCCAATGGCTAGTCGCATTTTTTATCCTCTTGCAAGGTCTCTTGGAACTGAGTAGGGTTGATAGAAAGGAAAAACAATTCTGGAAGTTCTACGCATCAATTCAAGAATCTAATAGAGGTTTATGATCAAAAGATACATATGAAGGCACTCACAAGATTTCAAAAGGATTGGATGCTGTGGAAAGAAAGAATAAGCAATTTCAAGAGATCCGTAGTGAATTTTGAGATACTGAGAGACATTTTTTTATCAGCGCAGGCAATTGAACAAAACCCAAAAATTGTTTCACAATTGGACAATTTTGCAAGTTTTGTTCCAAACAGTCTGTTTCCAACTGGACAACCAGTATCAAACAAGTTCAAAAGTGGTCAACCAGTAACGAACCAGATCAATACTGCTCCTTTTCTGCACATCATCAGATCGCTGCACATTTTTTGGGTTTGCTTGAACACGATTTCATGCCCTGTTCTTCGTCATTTTCAGCCACTGCCAGTACACATGGATTATAATTCAGGTATTTCTCTATGACCTCCTTTGTCAAATTTGAAGTTGAATTAAACTCTTGTTTTACATATTTCAGATTTGTGTTTACCATTTTTTACTGTATTTATATCAGATGTTATCTGTACATTTATTTTATTTGTTTAGTATAGTATCTGTTGACCTAACCCGCCTTTCATTAAAATAGTTAGTAGTTACAACCATAATCATTCAAATACTTCTTGTTGAGAAAAGCCAATGCATGACATCACAAATCTTTTGGCAGGATTTGATAATATCTCTTTTTAGTTTTGGATCTACATACATGGTTCAAGTCTAAATGCCCATTCTAGATATACATGATTTGTAATCAACAAAAAATTATCCTACCTCATCAATTACAATATTAACAATGCATAACAAATACTAAACCCTTTTTAATGTGCTTATGATGGTTTTGTTAACTTCAAACGTGTTGGCACTCTATATATCAATCTTGCTATGCCTTTTGGGTTATAGCTTATAGAAACATTATAGCTTAAAATAAACTTACCTACTTAAATTATTTGTTACATTTCCAAATTAAAATACATCGCTGTTCTCCTTAAAAACACAATGATGACTTATAGAGACGGTTTTACTTGCAATGCCTATACAGTCTTAAATGATAGGCACTTGCTAACAATCAAATGTGGAACCACTCAATTTATTCTCCAACCAAATATGCAAATGATATTTAAGGCATAGAAATTAAATGATATAACTATAGAAAATAATAGGTGAAAATCATAGGTTCTTGACTGAATTGCTGACTTGATTTGGTCTCCCTACCAAAAAGGGAAGAACTAACCTGTGTTGTAGAATAAGGCTATGTCCTAAAACATATAAAGCTTATTCTTTGTGCCTTTACTACATAACTATTGTCATTGTAACCTGAAATTGGATTTAATCAATAGACAAGAAAATAAAAATATGAACACCGATACGATTGTTCTAAATATAAATATACATGCATGCTATATTACACTTGAATTTTATACTATTAAATAAATAAAAAAGTTGCAACAAACATGTAAGTAAAATCAATGATCAATACTTTCAAAATAAGAAATCTTATTACCATTCAATGCACGAATGGCGTCTTCTGCATCTCTTCGATCATCAAACTCAATGAAAGCATAGCCTGGGGGCTTTCTTGCAACCCATACACTATAAATCAGAAGACAAGGAGTGAGTAACTTTGGACAAGGAATGAGTAACTTTGCTTTCAAACAAAACCAAAGCATTAAGTATTTAAAATTTATCGCCACTGAGTGAAGTGGACATGATCAAGCAATCAAGTACTCTACTTTAAAAAGAAGCTTCAATACAAAGTAGAAAGAGAAAACTAGCATCAAGTTTCTATCACTTAATTTGAGAACAAGAAACCTAATAGCCTTGACATGTATAAACTATTCAAAAATCAAATGCAATTCATATCTGATTCAAGAGATTTCTATTAGCTATGTGAAGGGAAAACTTAAGAAGCTAATATTACCTTAAAATATTTTTTTTTTTAGAATTTGTATAAGACACATTTTCTACATCTCACATCTTAGATTATTTACATTTGTCTCCTTCATGAATGACTAGGAATAACTATAGCATCCCTTAAATATTGCCATTCAATACACCAGGTTATATTATCGCTCAATCAACAACATGTCTTCTGAGTTAATGTACAAAGTTAACTATTTGTCAATGGTCTATCCAAACAAATTCCTAATAAGTATCCACCAAAAATCAATATTATCAAAATCATGATTGGAATTTAATCGACAAGGATCTGATAAATTTTAAATGGGAAAAAAATGGAATTGAATAGTGATCGAAGATTTTTTTTTTTTATCACAAGTTAAATGAAAAAGTAACAAAATTCTGATTTATGTGTTTTAAGGGGCAATATTGTTATAGTGGCGATGTTTCCACAATTAATTGTCATATTTAGAATTAATGAAAATATTGGAAAGTTTTAGTTTTAAAATATATATATATATATATCGGCTTAGGGATTGAATCCCATGGCACTGATTCTCATAACACTGCCAAAAATATTTAAAAATACCATCTTTCTATTTTCAATTGTGATTATACAAGCACAGAAAAGACCCGGCATTAGAAGAAACTTGCCATTCAATTAACAATTGTAGTTCTAACATTTTAAAAAACTATAGGAGCTAATATCCACCAGCACCCACCCACGCCCCTAAGAACAAGGAATAGGGGGTGGTAGTTTTCTGTAAATCAAGTTCCTAAGAAGCATCATTAATTTATTTCATGAGAAAATGAGACCTCATACTACTAAAGAAACCGTTGGGCAATATTACCATGCAAACAGAATTTTAGCAATATATAATGACTCAAACTCCTATTTGTATCCACCAATAACATCAAGATAGACTAACCAGATTTTATTGGAATGTGTGGAGTATCTAAAACTTAAAAGCAAAGAAAAGAAAGAAAGTCTTCATTTTAAAGACTCAAAACAATTGCTTCAACAGCATTTTGAGAAGACATTGACATGACAAGTAATCCTTTGGATGCAACTTGGCTTATTGATAGCTGTCAGCTTGCATATCCTCGCACTACTCTTACAATGCAATTAGTTCAGGTGGTACCTTATTTTTGGAAATAATCAAACGAAGGCATCCTCCTCCTTTGCTTCTACAAAAATAGTCCAATTTGCTCTGTACAAGCTTTAATGGTTTTCATCTAGAACCCAAAAGGAAGCGCTAACGTCTAATTAGTCTGGCTGAGCTGGCATTAGTGACCTTGGAAGAGTATCCACAAAAAAACATAATAGAAAGGTTGAAACAAGAACATTGGATAAACATGTGATATCCTGCAACGAAGGTTGCAAACATGGTGTAACCATAAAGTGATATTTTCCTCCAAGTTTGCTAACAATGGGATCCCACATCTCAGTGAGAAATTTCATTTTTCCTGTAGTCATGGGCAAACCATAAAAGATTTTTCTAATATCAGAAGATAAAGCACTTCAGTCAGATGGGCATTTGTGTGGAACATTATAATTTTTTACAGTTTTTTTTATTTCTATTAGTTAAAAGTATTTTATGTCAGTTGTATATTTAATATTTCTATTAGTTAATTGAGTTTTATGTCAATTAGTTGTACTTTTTGTTAACTGGGTTTTATGTAAATAGTTATCATCCAACATACACAAGGGAACAATTCATATAGGGAAAATAATTAGAAACAGGCCCTTCGATGTTTTTTCAGAAGCAGTTCTTGTACATAGGTCTGAGACTGTGTTTTTGGCCAAGGACAGCAACCATACTGCACTCAGAGACTTCTTGTTCTGAGCTAGCATCCATAGCTCCTCGAGAAAGTTATTCTTCAGTTCTAAGTGTTATATGGAACTCGTATTGGATATTACTAAAGTTCGTTCTCTTTTCATTTTAAGAGAAGGTATATATTCGCTCTTTTAAAAGCTTTTTAAACATGGATAAGACTTTCTTTATGCATATTCAGAATGTCATACAGCAGTTCTCAGCTCATATTTGAAGTTTTAGATCTAAGGTTTATAAAAGTTATTTCAGAATTGTTTCAGATTCAAGTTTTTCTATTCTACAGTTCGGGCTTTAGCTTTTTTCTCTCTCTTTCAGACCTAGGATTTCTCCCCTGTGATCACATCCACTATAACGAGTTACAGTTGGACTCAAAACAGACATCTATACTTCTTATGGCATAGCATGAGGTCTATCTTGATTAAATTTTAAAATTGCTGGTAAGACAATGTACCTGTATAAATAAACAGCTCCTGGTGTTTTTATGTCCAAAAGTGTGTGTTAGGGGGTTTAGCTTACTTATAGCGTATAGTAATAAATTCTAATTAACACAATATATACGTGACTTAGTGGGTTAGAACCCTTTAGTATATCCTATATTGGTTAATTAAAAACCATTTCCTATGTTGGACACTTTATTGATGCTTGATCAAATTCAGTGAAGAATCATAGCAGGGTTAATATTTGTAAGGGATAGGTGTCTGGTGCTAAAATGGAGTAGCAATTCCTTTTCCATATGGTAACCCATGCTCCAAGTGTAATTTTTATGAGAAATGCAATTCAAAATCACCCTTAAGCAAGATAAAGGGGAGACTAAACTCTCTTTAGGAACTTTCTGGGATTTTTTTAATTTGCAGCAGTAGCTATAGGCTTGGAAATTGCATGCTTACAAACTAGCTCGAGGGGAAACAATCTGTTTCTTATCATTTTCTCCTAGTTCTGGTCCCCTGAAAGTTAGTGCAAGTAAGACAGGATTCTGTCATATCAGCTTGTAGTTTATGGTGTATTTACTGTTATTTTTCTTATTCCAATTTAGGTTCTGATCTTAGTAGCCAGTGTCATTGCATGTTATTATTACGGAGAAAAATAGTCTACCCACTGTAGATCATATTCAAATTAGCCTCCAAGAGTCATGTTTGGTCTAGAATGTCATTGAGTTTCACCAAATGGAACAAACACACAGTGCATCAATGTGTTTGCCTGTTAATCATGCATATTGAAAAAGCAATAGATTAAAAGAATTTGCATCATTCTCGGTATCTTTGTTAAACATTAGAATCATCATTACAATCCCTATCACATTCAAAATGTGCTCTACTGCACATTTTTCTGAGTTGACCAAATGAAAGGAAACATTAATAAACTGACCATTGACTAGTTCCTTGTTTAAAGTTTTAAAATGTCTCTAGTAAATCCTAACTTTACCTTAAGCTTAAAATGATCAAAAGACATTAACAAGAAGCATATAGAGGCCACAAGTTAAAAGGGGAACTTTATCTAAAGACTCCAAAGTTATCTAAAGATGGTATCATTAATTATTTCCAACCATTATCAGGATAGAGGTCCCATTATGACTTGCCAATTTTGCAAGTTAGAATTTTTCCCTTTTAGATGTGCAATGGAGCTATAAAGTTCCCCGTTTGGCTACTAACATCTTTTTGCTGCCTGCAACCTTGTTGCTATGCTTGCTGTTCTTATAAAAGATAGCTGTTTATATGTTAAATGACCTGACAGGTTAGGCTTGGGTATATAATGAATAAGCCTTGTAGTACTTTTGATATGAAGGAAGTCTGGATGAGCTGCAATATTCAATATGTATCTCAGTAAATATTGTCACTTTGGAGTGCGCAATAAATCATAGTCCCATAGTCTTCTGTTACTGCTCTGTTAATAGGAGCATACCAACCATTTCAGATTACACCAAGAATGATAGATTTCATGTAAATATTGATACAAAGTTAATATAAATATCTCTTTTTTTACTATCCAGATAAAGCATCTCTTTACCAACCATTCAAACCATCCCTCTTGGCCTATTAAAGCTCAGTCAAGGCATCATTAACATCAGCTGTATGCTAAAGGTGATGAAGAAAAGCCTCATCGTGTCAAAAAAAAAAGTGGGTTTTCCCAAAAATATACCAAAAGGTTATCCTTTGCAACACAAACTTCTTACTGATCCAAAAAGATTATGATGACACTTCCAAAAATTAGGTACAAATACTCTCATGGGCTATTTTACAGGGCACGTGCCTCCTAAATGTATCATACTTTTGAGGGCAATGGAATTGGATATTTAACAAGAGAAGGTGGTTTTCATTCACAATCTCAACAACAGTACAAAGAGTTGACTAAGCCCTTAGGCAATTTTGTATGTCATAAACAACATCTTCCTTTTGTAGGCATCCTAGCCAGTGCATGTATAAATCAATGTCTCTGAAAGTTAATTAACATCAAGATAAGGGGATGCTGTGAACAAGCACGAGGTAGTTTACATAAAAATTTTGATTACTTATTTTAGACATGTATATAAAACTAAACGATGTGCCTTAATAAATTTGTAAAGGTAATAAGTAATAACCTGAAAATATAATGAATAACACACTTAAGGAACATCAAAAAAAAAACTTTTAGCACATCAATGAGAGATGGCAACCTAAACACATCTTATGCATAGATAAAGGCATATAATTAAGCAGTACTGCTCACTCCAAGGTGGATAGTCAATACTCAGTCTTAGACTCCTACGTAACTTGGCTAGCAAAGAAAAACTATGAAAAAATGTTTGAAGCTTCTCCTTTGATTTCTCAAAGATAACCTTTATTCCGAGTAGGAATGAATATGTCATTGTCTTATGTATGTGACTAATGGATGATGACTTAAGAACACTGTTCCAAATCTCAGCTGTTTCTCGCTGTTTCTCCTGATATGACTGCCAGCCGAGAAATCATTCCATTTCTCGTGAGACGAGAAACCTTGATTTCTTGACGATTTTCGCCGGGTAATATTGGTGATTACTCAGCGAAAATCACCGAGAAATCCCCATCATCTCGGCATTGGAAAGTTGTAGTGTAGAGATAAAGTTGACTCTAGGGCACGAGAAAGAGCAAACATGGTGTTTCTTGTAATTTCGTGATTTGCAGATGCGTTAACAAAGATTGTGACGAGTTGCAAGGAGAAGAATGGAGCGAAGGACATGTTTTAGGCCAGATTGCAATTTGAAGGAGAACCGGGACAGGTATAGTCGATGAAGGATTTGCAGACCACAGACCAGACATAGAAGAACACAAGAAATGTGTAAGGAAGAATCGATTGCAGACTTGAACAATTTGTGATTCACGATTTCCACCAA
This sequence comes from Torreya grandis, assembly GCA_037957365.1. Classification (NCBI taxonomy): domain Eukaryota; kingdom Viridiplantae; phylum Streptophyta; class Pinopsida; order Cupressales; family Taxaceae; genus Torreya; species Torreya grandis. Next base: position 3,008,032 of record JARHVA010001329.1, read on the forward strand.
CGCAGACCAGAAGATGAGTTTGCAAGATGAATTTGTAGACTAGAAGGTTGCAGACCAAAGACATGAGTACAGACTAGAACATGGATTTTGCAAACTATCACGATTTTCCAGTCACTAAGGTTGTGACCACCACAGGCAATTTTTGCACAGATCACCAGGGCACGACCAATAGAAAACAATCGCAATTTGCAGTGATTTGTATACATTTTTATGCAAGACCATATTATCCATAGTCTGATCTTCGTGTTGAAGGTCAAAAATAATAGCCAATAATCAAAATTAATCTCATGTCATTTAACAATATTTTACATATAATTTAAGTTTATTTTATGAATTTATATGTTTTTAAAGTAGCGATAAAGTTGCCAAGAAATGCCGAGATCCGAGATCCAGTTCAAATTTTGCCCTCCCGAGAAATCGCCGAGAACGAGATTTTGAACTATGCTTAAGAATGATCCCAAAAGAGCCACCAATTTGTCTTTGCTTAAATGGCCCTCCATGGCATATGGCCAAGTACTTGAATTTTACCTCACGACATGAATAGGGAAAGTAGGGAGAGCATTGTGTTTCATACCTTTCCTAGCCAAAAATGCAATCACAAAAAAGGGTGAAGCCTTATCACAAAGTACTAAGAATCCTGCTTACCATTAACAACAAACTACCGGATATAAACCTTTAAACAGTAAAATAAATAAGCCATAGTTACACACTTTCACTGCATGATATAGAAAATAATCAAGGACCCATAATCTAGTGATTGAGAAACAAGGGTAGGCTTGAGATGATATAAAAATGAGTTCTTAAAGCGGATGCTTGGGAAAAAAAAATCTAGATATTGTTTTTATAGCAAAGATAAGAAGCTCCGTGCAAAAAAAAAATTCTCCTAATGAACTATGTATAGGCAATAATAACAGTTGGGGGCTGACATAAAGTATTCTTCAAATAGAATTATTATTTTGATGCACCTCTTCCTGAAATCACCCCATTCTAATAAAATACCCACCCCTATTTGACAAAACCTAAGCTAGCAATTTGCCCGCCTGCTGGATTCGGATCCAGGCTGTACCAAGTTCAGGTACAGTTCAGATCTGTCTGTGGATTCGACCAGGTTCATCCTGGACGAATGGGGTTCATGAATCCACTGGAAAAAGAAAATTATTTTTTGTTAGTATTTGTGTCAAATTTAGCACTTGGCATCTTTCATATTTATAATTCATATTTCAGATATTCAATCCGATCCCCAAGTTTTTTGCAAATTTGAGCCATAGGGTTGAGTTGTGATAGCATATTTTCTGACCAGACCAGATCAAATGTGAGCAAATCAAATAAATTCAGAATGGGTCAGAAAATCAGATTTCCATATATTAGTTTTTAGTATTTTACTCTGGATTTCAACTGCCAAATTCCAAAATAATAGCAGATTTCCAGAGCTTCGTTCAAAACATTGTGATACAGCTGAAATTGAAATCGTTTATCATTTTTGTGAATCTGTCTTGCTATTAATAATATCGGAATCAGCATTACAAGTTTCAATAATATTGTTACTTTGCAAAATCCATTGGGTGATGAGAATCAACGGACTGTATATAAATTTTTATTTTCAATGTGCTTCTGAGGAGAAGCAATGATTCAGAACATGACTGATTTCTGTCATGTCAAATGCCAAATTTGACTCAAATACTAACCGAATGTAAAACGTTGTGCTAGTCAAATACTATTTTCTAGTTATTTTGTTTTTTATATGCATGCTATGTAGTTAATATCACTTAGCTCCTATTTATTAGGCTAGAATTTCTATGTTTCTTATTATTATTATTATTATTATTATTATTATTATTATTATTATACATTTTTCTTTTTCTTTTTTGTATGCCTGTTCCCAAAGCAAAAAATTGCCATGCTGTCAAACCCAATTTGTCGAAGCTAAACCCAAACCAGCAATTTAGGATAAAATTGACTTTTTAATGCGAAATAAATAGAAAAGCAACTTCACATATTTTTTAACAGGTCAAAAGTCAAGAATCTTCACACAGCAATGAACCTAAGAATGAACACTTCCTATCCACAGGGCTAAGGTGTGCGTTCAAGAGTTATTACCCAGCTTTATAAATGAGAATCTTAGTATCAATGTGCTACCTACTATCACATAAGAAGTTATTGGATCCTCAAACCATAGCATAGCCGCATTCTACCTAACTGTGGTCATAAATTATAGGTTTGCTACGAGGTATCGTTGAAAAAAATCATTCAATAACACTTGCGATCCTCCAAGATATTACATTGACACATAAGATCCCAAAGGAAGCTTTTAAGTACTAAACAAGTATAATCACACCAAAGCCACAACATGATTGTAAATATCACAAAACTTTCAAAGACGGTAATAAGTGAGCTACCTTACCCAAGAAATCAAATGCCAACTCAACTTGGAGCCTACGCATCATGGTGCAGTAGGCCCTACTAAAAGTAGAAAAGATTATCCACCTAAGCCCAACCAGCAACATAAAATAAACCCTTCAGACACTTCATGAGTCACAAGAAGAAAAAACAAAATTCAGGACCGAATACTTCGATGCAATGTTTGGGTATCCAAAAGATGTGAAGCAACTTCATAAGTTCATTGTGGCTGAGATATCCTGTAGAAAAGTCAACTATGAAAATGAGTTCAGTTCTACACATATAAAAAAGAGAGGTTATTGAAAAAATAACAGGGAGCATCATAAGAAACAGCAACGCTCTGAACAAGCAAAGACAACATGATTCAGTGACAAGAAAGAAGGCATTACTCTCAACAGTGCAAGATGCAAATCCAAGCCTACAACCTATATATGGAAACTAAGAACTACAAGTAAGCCGAGTTCCACAAATAGAGATGCGAAAATGCAAGCAGGTATTGAAAGAATAATGAAGGGCATCATTAAAAAACAGTAATGCTCTGAACCATTAAAAACCATATAATTCAACAAGAAGAATGAGGGAAGTACACTGCTTATATACACGTGACTGAAATAAACAAAACCCAAAAGGGGGTGCAGGTTCATGAAGATAATCAAATATTTATCTTGCCTGAATCAAAAAAAAAAGACCACATTATGACCCAGTAACTAAATGCAATGATTGGGCATTCAAAAGACATAAGGCTGCTTCATAAATTCATCATGGTTGAAGTATCCCATTGAAAAGTTGACCATGCAAGTGAGTTAGAGTTCCACATATAGAGATGCAGAAATGCAAGTGAGTGTTGAGAACAATACTCACAAAAGGATTAATGCTCTGATCAGTCGTCTGATTTCCACAAGTAAGCCGAGTTCCACAAATAGAGATGCGAAAATGCAAGCCGGTATTGAAAGAATAATGAAGGGCATCATTAAAAAACAGTAATGCTCTGAACCATCAAAAACCACATAATTCAACAAGAAGAATGAGGGAAGTACACTGCTTATATACACGTGACTGAAATAAACAAACCCCAAAAGGGAGTGCAGGTTCATGAAGATAATCAAATATATATCTTCCCTGAATTAAAAAAAAAAAAGACCACATTATGACCCAGTAACTAAATGCAATGGTTGGGCATTCAAAAGACATAAGGCTACTTCATAAATTCATCATGGTTGAAGTATCCCATTGAAAAGTTGACCATGCAAGTGAGTTAGAGTTCCACATATAGAGATGCAGAAATGCAAGTGAGTGTTGAGAACAATGCTCACAAAAGGATTAATGCTCTGATCCAACAAAAGCCGTCTGATTTCCACAAGTAAACCAAGTTCCACAAATAGAGATGCAAAAATGCAAGCAGGTATTGAAAGAATAATGAAGGGCATCATTAAAAAACAGTAATGCTCTGAACCATCAAAAACCACATAATTCAACAGGAAGAATGAGGGAAGTACACTGCTTATATACACGTGACTGAAATAAACAAAACCCAAAAGGGAGTGCAGGTTCATGAAGATAATCAAATATTTATCTTGCCTGAATCAAAAAAAAAAGACCACATTATGACCCAGTAACTAAATGCAATGGTTGGGCATTAAAAAGACATAAGGCTACTTCATAAATTCATCATGGTTGAAGTATCCCATTGAAAAGTTGACCATGCAAGTGAGTTAGAGTAAGTTCCACATATAGAGATGCAGAAATGCAAGTGAGTGTTGAGAACAATACTCACAAAAGGATTAATGCTCTGATCCAACAAAAGCCGTCTGATTTCCACAAGTAAGCCGAGTTCCACAAATAGAGATGCAAAAATGCAAGCAGGTATTAAAAGAATAATGAAGGGCATCATTAAAAAACAGTAATGCTTTGAACCATCAAAAACCACATAATTCAACAAGAAGAATGAGGGAAGTACACTGCTTATATACACGTGACTGAAATAAACAAAACCCTAAAGATAGTGCAGGTTCATGAAGATAATCAAATATATATCTTGCCTGGATCAAAAAAAAAAGACCACATTATGACACAGTAACTAAATGCAATGGTTGGGCATTCAAAAGACATAAGGCTGCTTCATAAATTCATCATGGTTGAAGTATCCCATTGAAAAGTTGACCATGCAAGTGAGTTAGAGTTCCACATATAGAGATGCAGAAATGCAAGTGAGTGTTGAGAACAATACTCACAAAAGGATTAATGCTCTGATCCAACAAAAGCCGTCTGATTTCCACAAGTAAGCCGAGTTCCACAAATAGAGATGCAAAAATGCAAGCAGGTATTAAAAGAATAATGAAGGGCATCATTAAAAAACAGTAATGCTTTGAACCATCAAAAACCACATAATTCAACAAGAAGAATGAGGGAAGTACACTGCTTATATACACGTGACTGAAATAAACAAAACCCAAAAGATAGTGCAGGTTCATGAAGATAATCAAATATATATCTTGCCTGGATCAAAAAAAAAAGACCACATTATGACACAGTAACTAAATGCAATGGTTGGGCATTCAAAAGACATAAGGCTGCTTCATAAATTCATCATGGTTGAAGTATCCCATTGAAAAGTTGACCATGCAAGTGAGTTAGAGTTCCACATATAGAGATGCAGAAATGCAAGTGAGTGTTGAGAACAATACTCACAAAAGGATTAATGCTCTGATCCAACAAAAGCCGTCTGATTTTGTGACAAGAAAGAAAGCAGTGCATTGCTTGACAAGTAATAATACTTATAGTGTCATCGTAATTGCAATATCCTTTTCAAAAATCAACCATCGAGTTCCACATCAAGAAATAAGAAATGAAAGTGAGTATTTATGATCTAATCACTAATAAGGGGCAAGAAGCACACTGATTATATCCAAAAAAAAATCAAGATACAAATCCAAGATAATAGCATAGATGTAAATCCAAATAAATCCAGCAGTCAAAAGGGTGTGCAAATTCACATCCATAAATCAGACATAGATATTGCTAAGACCCCAAAATAAACTCAATTTTTACCTCAAACAGAGCATGGTCAAAACTCATACTACTCAATCAACCACTTTCACTTTTTACAGTAATTTATCCTCTCTAAGTATTACAGAAAAACAAAAAGCTGAAACCCAATAATCTACTTTACTAAGCTCTAAAGAAAACCATAAAAAAGAAGGAAAGGAAAGAAAACTACTGCCCACCTTCTAAGAACTCCAAAGGCACGAAACGCATCTTCCAGCTCATCTTCAGTAGTACGGGAATCCAAACTCCCCACATACACTTTGGACATGACTGCCTACGATCACCCAGTCACATAAATATACATTAATCCGAAACAAACATCTCATTGTCCACTCTAATTTTAACAAATACCAGATTTAAATGAATACCCACTTGAAATGTCAATCTCGATTTCGCAGGGGACAGATTTGAGGGTCTCTTCAACTGGGTTGAAAATTGAAAATGATGCCAAGAACATAAAAAGTAGCAGCAGCAGACATGCTCTAAACCCTACAACCGAGGGCTTGACCGGACCCACCGGTGAGGGGTACACATTTTAACCTTTGACGAAAAGAGAGGCGGTAGACTTGGTTTGATTTTTACCGATTTTACTGCATCCCCATATGATCCCATCATACATAATATCCGTTTAACATGTCATCACCTTAAATATCAACTTTATTTTAAATATCAATAATATGTTAAAATTAATTGCATATAAATTGTGGTAGATTGGTTGCTAAAGTTTTGTAGTCACAAGAAAGAGGCATTATAGTCGAGTTACATTATTATGTTAAGTTGTGGGATTTGATTTGTTGAAAAATAGTTCTTCAATAATTTTTAAAACTTCGTATGTTTGAATGGTAATATTATGTTGACTAGACAATTATCAAAACTCAACGGGTTTAATTTATAATATTGTGTTGAGTCGATAATTATCAAAATTCAATGAGTTTGAATTAGAATATTATATTGAGTCAACAATTATCAAAAGCCAACAAATTCAATTTGTAATATTATATTGAATCAACAATTATCAAAATCCAATGGGATCAAGTTGCAATATTATATTGAGTCATAGGCGTTTGATTTGTTAAATAACGTATTTTCAACAATTATTACCAATTATCAAAACCAGAGGTGGTATGTATGCTCATGTGGATAGTGATCCATTATGGGAAACATAACTTGTTTTTCAATAACTATGAACAATTGACATGTATGCTCATGTGGATAGTGTGTCATCACCGACACAATTATCAAAAGCGAGCAAGGACAATGGTATGTATGCTCATATGGATAGTGCTCTGTGATGGAAAACACAATAGGTTTTTCAATAATTATCAAAAGTCAAGTGGTGTTTAACCCTAAATTTAGATATGGAAGAGATAGGGTTAAGAATATAGAAATAGTTCAAGCACAAGGGTAATAAACTAATCTATGACAGACCAGTTAATTACAAACTCAGATAAATGAATATTCTAAGTTATGATAATGAGATATACTAAATATAGAAAGTACCAAATTTGAAAGATGTTTAATTGATTACAATACCAAATAGAAATGATGCTAGTTGGGTTTACTATATGCAAGAAGATTTGAACTAGAAACAGGTGGAAAGAATGCAGGATCAGTCTTTGGATTATGAAAATTGTAATTTTGTAGCCACAGACACTACCATTGGATATGGACACGATCGTTGACGTTAGTGTTTGACTATGATGCAAGTGTCTAGTACGAAATAATGACTAGATCTCGATGCAATTGAGTTCATTGTTCTAGGTTTTATGTCACCTTTTTGCTAATATATTCAGATATAGGATACAGGTTGGCATTATTTGGTAATTGATCAGAACCCTGGCTCTTTACCCTTCTTCACCTTTATAATGAGTTTGCCAAAAATGGGTCAATGGGCTCACAGTGTCGATTTGACCTTAAAGACCTTTCTGTCACTGAGCATTGCCTACATAGCCAATACTCCAAGGAGGGTCTTAAACTTATGTAGTTCTCCCTTATGTGTGGGAGTGTGTGTGCACAAGGGTGAAATATACTATATGAAGATGCATGTAATGATCTAGCTTGTAACTTGACAAATATCGCTCATGAGTTACTCTTTGAGTGCTTCAGACCTTTTGTATGATTGTTCCTATGACTAATAAATAAATAGGGTAGAATAACTTAGTTATGCAATTGATTAAAGGAGCCTTGGTAGGTGCTTACTTGGTCTTTTTGCTAGATGAGTAATGAGAAGGCTTGGACTTTTATTTATACCACACCTTTTAAAATTTTCTCACATTAGGGTTTAATAAGACAAATAGGCTGACCCATAGGTTTCGAAACATTTGTAATTTGGATGACTTTTGACAACTCAACACTAGATAAGGATTTGGACACTACCATCGATGGTAATGTCCATTTGCACTCGGTAATGTCTAGATGGATAGATAATAGGTATGAATTTGTTACTGACAATGAAGGATGTTTATCAAGTTTTAAGCTTTATGTGTAGTGTAGGAGACCTGGGTCATTAGAATGATATGGATCAGACTAAGAGATATATATTTAGGCATAATGAGATGACGAATGTGAGCTTTTTTATAGCAAAGAGGGCTAGAGCCCTGATTGATATTTATTAAATATACGACACTGAGATGTTATAAATATTTAGTTTTAGTATCTACATCTTGCACAATGGTATGTCTACTCATATGGATAGTGCTCCATTGCCTACAATTGTAAGAACCCCTCTGGTTAGGTACTGAAAAAATGTACCAATTTTTTTTTAATTATAAAATTTACCTAGAAAGGCATTCTTACTTTTCCTTCCTTGATTCAACAAGCGTGAATCATCACAGTTCACTGAGTCAGTGTTTACATAAAATACGATAACAAACCTTAGAATAATGCATGATAATGAATGTTCATTATCTCAGTAGTGACATTAGCACAATATGTAAATCACATGCCAAGCACTGGAATCAATTCAAATGATCACAAGGATTGTTATGCAATCAAGCCAACCCTAACCTAGCCTAAGGATCTAGACCTGATGCCCCCACCACAACTGGGGCAACCTACATATTTGCTCCTTGGAATCAGGGTTCGATGTAGTTCTCCTTTCATTTGTGATGGTCTCCTCCATGAGAAGCCATCACCGAAGAGGTTAGCACTCTAAGCCAAACAAGGGACAATCTATTTGTGACACATACGAGCTCCTAAAGCTCTGATCATCAATATCATAATTATATGACACACTCAAGTTGCTTATAACATAACACCTTACTAATCTAGGCTTGTGTGCTTACCCAAGCATTCTCACATAAAAACCCAAATATTAGCAATGATGAAGGAATCCACATTCCATGATCCACAATAAATCACCTCAACAATTCACTTAGATAATCATAATTGTCACACTAAGGAAAACATATTAGGGTTAGTTTCCTATGCTTGCGTTTGCTCCCTGAGCTACCATACATATCTACGATGTCACCTACATACATAGAATTAAGGATAGATGTAGTTCTCCAAAACTAATGGTTTCATTTAAACATTATAGAATACTTTGTCTTATTTGTCGAAATGTAATTTGGTAAGCCAATTCTTGTTATACTTTATGATCGCATGTAATGTAGGCACACCAACCATAGTTTGATCTAATGAATCCCCTCATTTAAAATACTATCCATGGGGAACACGCTTAGGTTTACACAACCAATTAAGGTTGAATTAACTATACCCCATCCTGTGAAAAACACGCTTAGATCTTAGCCAATTTAAAGTGCACAAAGCTAATTTTAGGTAATTGTCTCATGCTTAGTTACATAACTAGTTAGAAGTGTACTTATCAATACATAACATGATTGGCAACATAAAAGCGTACTTAACATATAAAAAACACACTAAGCATATCCAAAAGCATGTTTAGCTATACAAGTTGAGCATAGAACATTTTGCTAGTGTTTACTCAACCCCACGTATTACAAGACCAACTTGGCTACTCTTGTCGATGCAAATATAATTCAGTGATGCTTAATCAACCATATCAACATGGTACCACCTCAGATATGTTACCTAAAGCATCCACACTAACACATTATGTCTTTAATACATTGAAACAATATACTTCCATCAGTTTAAACAAAAACCATATAAACCATGAGATCATAATATGTTTATAATACATCCTGCCATTAATAAGTAATTCATTCATTTCCTAATCTCTCCCCCCCCCAAAGGGTTTACCATCTATTATAATGGTTTAATCTTTTATCAATTTGGCTAGTGATCATTTTAGGTAGGGCTCATCTATGATAATTTTATAATTTCCAATTCTTAATTGTATAAAATCAAGTTAAGCTATGTATAAATATATCATTGATATTATCCTATCATTGGTATTATTCTAGAGGATGCCAAGTGATTATATAATTATTAACTTCAATTAACATATCATATGGTATTTCTCTTAATTATTTTCAGAATAGTAAGTCTATAAATTCATATAATAAAATATCAAATTTATTATCTGGCGGTCTTTATATTATTGTCTAAAGATCAATATGTTTGTATAATCCTTAACACTTAACTCTTTCTAATTTTGCTACATGTCATACTACCACGACCATCCTTCTCATCTGAATATTAACCCATTCACATACCTTATTGAAGATATGTTAAGTGTGAATATAATTCGAACTAGGTATAGCTATTTACCCTGTTGTTCCCAAAATTAGCCACGCTCATTTTAAGGGACAACCCCTACGAAACTTGTCTGTTTCGTGGTCTTCACTCTAGGTTTGTTGTTCGAGGCAAGTTTCTCTTCATCTCGAGGGAGGTTGTCTAAACATCTTGGGAAAGTTTTCAACATTCCCTCGTTGCATTTTCTCGAAAAACGTTTGCAGTGTTGATCTGATCAGATGCAAATTTGGATAGTTTTTAGGGTGTTAGACCATTTTCAATTTTTCCATGCAAGAGCGACATTTTTTTCCACTTTTGCATTTTTTCTCTTTGAGTGCAATAGCGGCAAAAATCGCCGCTCTTGCAAGTTTTTTTTTTTTTTTTATGCACGAGCGGTGATTTTCACCGCCCTTGCATATTTCTTCCACCTTTTTATGCAGGAGTGGCAAAAATCACCACCCTTGCATCTTTCTTCCCTTCATGCATGGGCAAAAATTTTCATCACCAATGCATGAATTCTTCTATATCATGCATGGGCGGTGAAAATCGCCGCCAATGCATGATCTCAGTTTTCGCATGTGGCATTTATGATCGTGCACGCCAAGTGGTTGACGCTTGGTTTAGGGCATTTAAATGCCATTTGATTGCTCATTTTGATTATTTTAAGTTGTTTGCTCCTCCTCCCTGCAATCATTCATCCACGCAAGCAAGTGAGATCACGAATTTGCCAACTTTGACCTTAGGATTTTGAAATTATCAGATAAGTTTTATGTTTAACCTTTTTGTTTTAGTTTTCTTAGTTTTTCTTTCCTTTGAGCTTTTTTTCTTTATATTATGGTTTTTTTTGTTCCTCTCCCCACTTTTTTTTTTTTTACCCTTGTAAGCCTCGACGATTAAAAGAAAATGTCAAAACCCTAGTATATGATAGGTAGGTTTACCTGACCTAGGTTTTCTTGACATTTGAAAATAGCCGCCCTCACTTCTTTGTACAAACCTATTAGGCAGGGGCCTAAAAAGAAATCAAATTTTGCCGCATGAGTGAATTTTTATCTACAAGAGCGATGGATTTTACTGCCAAATCATTTCCTACATGCATCTACCTGCAAGGACGGTGATTTTTGTCGCCCTTACCTTTTTGCAAACTAGCTTTATACAAAAATGGCAATTTTTGCTGCCCCTGCATAAACCCAACATGCACAGTTGGCAAAAATCACTGCCCCTGCATAAGTGTATTTTTACCTTCACATGCTCAGGTGGTGATTTTTGCCAACCATGCATGTTTTCACCTTCACATGCTTGGGTGGCGATTTTTGCATTTGATACCAAAGATAACACCCCTGTATGCAAGGACGACGATTTTTACTACCCATGCAAACATTCTTCCAAATTTCCTAACTCTGAAAAAAATTTAATTTCATTTTTTTTAACCTATTTTTTTTTGGTTTTTCAGACTGCTCGCACTTTCAAGCGCATCCCCATATTCATGATCATCGACATGCAATTTTCTCAGATTGCCATTATTTCCTCTAATTACATGATCATGACTTTTGTTGCAGTTTTTCTTGTGGGTCCTTCTTCATCGACATACTTTTGACAAAAGCTCTTCTAGATGACTAAGGTTTCTCTGAAGAAGTTGAAGACAATGACGTATAAATATAAAGGTATTTTTCTAATCACCTCAGTTACTTCTAATGTCAATGACATTAGAGATATAGAGATCGATCATGTGGATATGGCCGAGTTCATGGAAAGAACTAAATCAAGCAATCCCAGCCATGAAATGAAGAAGATAATCGAAAGTAATATTCATTTGGTATCTTTTTTTCCCATAGCAGCCCATAACACAAAATTTATTCTCTAGTGTGCTCAGTTCTATAATAAGCATATTAGGGCTATGTTAGATGCTAGTGGTAATATGGTAATTATAATAGACCATGTGTTCATCGATAAAGTGTTCATGTGTCCTCCTACTACCAAAGTAATAAAGCTTGATTTTGTCGAAGCACAAAGAGAATCGACAAAGATCCTAAAAAAGCGAAGAAAGTAATCAAACATAAATGGCTCAAGACTCCAAGGGCAAATTTGTCAAGGTGGCCACGAAGTTTTCCAAGGAGCAACTTTTTAGAAGAAGTCAGTGATTTGATCACTCTTCTCAGTAGGGTAAGAGGTTTACCTTCTTCCTCACAATTTCACGATTAGATGTATCCATTCATCAAGACAATTCTCCAAGACAAACAAGTCATCTTCTGGGGAGAGCAAATCAGCAATGCTCTGCATGAGCAATTGACGAAGGTATTCACTACCTTCAAATTCTACATGACTTCTTATATGGTGTACATTGTAGCTTCGATGAGAACCTTTCCAGGTTTAACAATAGAAGGAGATAGGAGAGTAACCCCAGTGTATCAATACTATCCTCAGTTAACATTGAAGGGTTCTATTCGTCATTTCAGGAGAGTAAATGATGCTTTATTTGTAATATTTTTGTGTCTTTTTGATCCTCAGTTATAACAAAAAAGAGTGTTTGATGAAACCTGAATAGTTGTGAATGATTTTGGATGTATGTTCTTGTAATTTCCTTCTTTTTCATCCCTGAGGGTTGTCTTTTTACAAGGTCATCCTTATATGCTTCCAAGATTCCCTTCAGACAAATTGGTCTTGATAGAGCTATGCAGGCAAATAATTGTCATCCATAATAAATAGATGGAACTCAAGAAACCTGGTTTCAGGTTCCCAATTGAAATTGGTAGGTTTTCAATGTTAACCGCTGGGAAAGCTAGAATTATGAAAACTGAAATGCAGCTCGTAACTATGAAGCAATTCAAAAGAAGACTAAATTTTGATTACAGAGGCTTAAAAGACATAATCATGAGAAAAACCTAATTTCATGAACCCATGATTGAAGATGTTTGGGTAGACTTGAGGACAGTGGAAGATATCAAAAAATGGACTACAGTAGGTTATCTCTTGAGCAGATAGAATATCTAGGACTTACTGATATCTTTGAGAATTTAGTGGATGATGGGGATTTGATTAATGATAGATACAATGTTGAATAGGTTGCCAATGCCCCTCTTCCACCAATCCAATGGTCACAAAAGGAGCTGACTTCCTTAAGGAGAAGATTTGAACCAATATTGGCGAACACCAATAATTAGGTAGCAAATAGAGGAATCACTTTGAAAAAAATTATCACAAGTTCAGAAGCTAAATTTTAAGAGGAAACAAGAAGAAGAATAAAAAATAAGACGAAGAATAAAAGTGATATTCCTTCTTCTTCCAGGCCACATAAGCCTAAGATCATATTTATGACGACGAAGTCAAAAGTTATGAAAAAAGAGCCAGAAATAGTAGATATGGAAGTTGAGAAACAAAGCGATGAATAACCAGTAATGAAATAGATAGAGAATGATGATAGGCCCATAGATCAATAAAAAAAGGAGACTTTGTCTCCTCAAGAGAATGTGCAGTCAGAAATAGAAATTTCTTCTTCCTTGTCGGGCACACCTGTTATAACTCCTTCACCTATTTCTCTAATTAGTGTTACCTCTTCTAGATCACACTCTCCTTCCAAAGTAATTTTTGACAACCCTCAAGGCACCTTTGGAGATATTCTCCATTCCTCAGGATCAATTCCCAGTTTGTCATCTCCATCTTTTGATATTGAGGATGGTTCTGCTCTCCATCTCTCAACAGAAGGTGCAGTTTTTACTAATACTCCACCTATTATTTCCACTTCCGGTGCAAGTGAAACTCTAGTAATGCCAACATTAGAGATTGATCCTAATGTATGTACTTCTACCCTCCCACCTTGGTTATCAGCTTATACGCCTAAAAGGAAAAAATAAGCCATCTCTCCAGATGACTTTGATTTCAATAAAATGGTGCCAGTGAAAGTCAAGGCTCCCAAGAAGCCAAAGATTCTTTAAAAGATGATTGGGGATAGGGGACACAAATTTTTGGAAATTGCAAGACCTCTACAGAATGCAACCATTAAAAATTTTGATGTAATTAACTACTCTATCTCTAGAGTTGAATTATAAAAGATAACTCATGAGAGTGCCAAGAGTGATATGCAGTCAGTTATGGACATCTTGATTCAAAAATTTGACAGAAAGAAAGAGATGAAGGATCATTATAAAGTAATGGTGGAACAATTAACTGCAGTGGTAAGGAGGATTACTTTCACTCTAGAAACAGTAACTCCAGAGGACATTTCCATAGAAGACCCTGTGATTCAAAAAGTGAAAAAAACCTATCTCAAAGGAAAAGTACTTAAAGAGTACTTGGACAAGATGCATACATAAATAATTTCCTTGCTCACAGAGTTGTCTGAGAAAATAGATAAAATGAGAAAAATAAGAACATAACTTAATGATCTTATTCATGTTATCTCTCAAGATATTGGAACCATAGAACAATATCTTGACAAATAGACAGATATGAGGAAACTAAAAATGAGCACTCTAATATCAATTAATGCCATTGCCGATAGAGACTCTTACACTGAAACTAAATAAGCATTGATATATAGGAGTCGAGTGCTTAAAGAGTTGATAAGTGACCTTGAATCTTTAAAGGACCTCAGTGAACAAAGTGATATCAGTCTTTTGCATAAATTGGAGAAGCTACCTTGCAAACTTGAATCATAAGATAACCAATTCTTTTCAGTATAAGAAATGATTTGAGAATTTGAAGGTATGTTCCAGGAAGAATTTGAAGATAAGGCATTTTTAGTAGCCTCTGTAGACAATATTATGGATAATCAGTTAACTTTGGATAATCTAAAAACCAGGTTAACTAGTCATGCAAAATCGGTCACAATAGTGAGAGATGCCATAGTCAGGGCTAAGATGATTTTAAAGAACACTGTTACTCCAGACAGTGTTGGGATACAAATAGCTATCATCATGTACGATGCTCACATGAAAAAAAATGGGGATACAAATTAAAACTATTTTTCTTTGGTTTAATTTCAATTTTTCAAATGCACTTTTGTAACCACTTTGGACATTTTCACATGTACTTTTATCATATATAATTACACATAAAAATATGGGAGGTCAAAGTCAACAAGGACTCATATCTTTGACTTGGTCAAAAGTATTTAAGTCTTTTTAAAATCCTCCAGGCCTCTCCCTATAAATAAAGAGGCCCTTTTTTGTAAATGGATCTTCTTTTACGGATTAGAAGCAAATACTTTACTCAAATTGAAATGTCTTTTGAGACTTTGAGCTCAGATTGTAAATCATATTTTATTAAGTAAATGAGAAAGGAAGTGACTTTTCAAATTTTGTATTGGAATAACTTATGTTGTGTGAGAAATTGTTCTTACGTCTTTTTCCTAATACAATCTTATCTATTTGATTAAATATGCAGAGTGAGTGGAAATAATCTAAAAGATGTATTGAAGTTGATTATCAAGACTTTGTGCTCTTATAATTATCTTTAGTTCGTATTTTATTATTTTAGAATGAAAGATATTATAAAGGCTTTAAACTACTTTTATCTTTTGTAATCATATACCTGTTATAGTTTTCGGTGAAGACTTTGGGCTGTGCCTCATTATACTATTATATAAGTTATAAATCAATAACAGAAGCAATGATAGGCTTTGTACTCTCATAGATTTCTTGTGGATTCAGTTAATATCCAAGGAATTTTCCATCACTTTGTAAACATCATTTCTAAAAAAAAAGAAATAGATGGTATGATCTCACCCCTGAGTTAATATTTAGTTTAGATTAGTTTAAAATAGTTTATAGGGAACCTCCCTTTGCTGAGAGGAGAAATTTATCTCATTACGTTGTGGCTAATATACCCATTTTGACTTCAGTTAGCTGAGAACAAAATATTCATCCAATAGTTTTTTGATGACTCTGTTGGAAAAATGAACGCACACTTTAAAGCCTCAAGCTTCAAATTGAAATATTTATAGTTCTTTTCCATTATACACTCTGGCAGATCCACGGTATATGCAAAACCAGAAAGCTCAAGGTATTGTTGATCATATATTTAAGTTGGTGAAACAAAATAATTTTGATCTCTTTCCTCCACAATCTCGCCTTCAATGAACCAAGAGTTTTCCTCATACCAACATCAGATCTCTAATACCATGTGAAGCTTCTAGTTCTAGTGCTAGCAAAGTTTTGTCTATGCATACCCCACAAAGGTTTGTTATCTCTTCTTTTAATCATCACATCATGGCAGTCCAAGGCCCTTGGGGTAACACTTTTGGCCCTCTCAATCTAATCCCACCTTTACATGAACTACCTCATAGTTTAAGAAAAAAAAATTCCAAGTTCTATGATGGAAAAATTTATCATGATGAGCATATTGTAGCTTTTTGTATAACATGTGGTGTGATAGACATTGAATATAAAGATACAGTGGTAAGGCTATTTATAGAAACATTGCAAGGCATTGCCACAGATTGGTTTTATCATATTCAATCTCAGACTATAAATAATTATAACACTCTCAAGGCCAAGTTTAAGGCTAGGTTCAAACCATAGAAGATGTGCATGCCTTGTTGGCTCAGCGTATGCAAATGAAGAAGGAGCCTCACGAGCTTATGTGAGACTTCCTTACGAAATTCAATAAATTGAGGAATAAGATTCCTACAATTACTCAGTCAACACTTTAAAATCTTAAGTGCTTATTCATTAATTCTCAACTTCTCAAAGTGAGTTTTTTGTTGAGGTGGGCTGGCCCTATAGATCTTTCTACAGCTCAAATTTTGACTATCGAGGTCGAAGATGATCTTATCCTGGCAGGTAAGATAAAAAAAATATTCTAATAAAAATAAATTTTTCTCATCTACTGAAAGTTCTTCCATAAGCACCACTGATCCTATGGTGCAAAAGTTGGCAAATAAATTACTAGCCCTGAAAAGGCAAATGTCCAAAGGGATGTCTACTTCTTCTTATCAGAATATACCTGTTGACCATTTTTGCCCAACAGGGCAAAACATCGATCCCCTTCTTCCCTTGCTGTTCAAGGCCAATTCATTTTTGATTTTGAACAAGTCCACGAGTTTTTACGGGCCCTGCAGGTGCTTGGTTCAATCTTCAAGTTCTTTGGCTTTTGTTCAATCAACAAAGTTCAACAGACTGGTTCAATGGTCTAGTTCAATGAGTTGGTTCAACGTGTAAGATCGAAAGCAAAAAGTCCTGAAGGAAATTGCCAAGGACGGTGATGTCCCGAATGCCGTCAACTTTAAGGAGAACTACCCATTGTTTTTCAAACAATGATGGGTGCGCAGACGTCAAATTTAAATTGGCAAAAAGGCCATTGGTTTTTAAATGCCCAAGCGCCAACCATGAAAGGAGCCCAAGCAATGCAGCGACCCGCCTAGAGGTAGCCCCAAGGGCCAAAGGAGCCAGAAGAAACAAGATAGGGAAAAGACAAAGTGCCAAGTGTAAGAGCAGACAGATAGTCTAAGTGGCGAAGGGAGGTATCGATTCAAGAAATTACTCCAACAGGTGATATAGTGTCTGCAAATTGACCATTAGAAGGCGCGAATGGCCAACTGTGTGACCCTTTTCTTCATTTCATATATATGAGTAGACAAACTGCATAGGTGCCTTTAAGGAGTAGTCTCGGTTAATGAGGAAACAACGCAGCCATGTCAAAAGACACCTGAAGTCAAAGCCAGGGTCGACATGACATTTATGTTTAAGTAGCCTGCTCTTCTTAATGCTCATAAGGCACATGGGTCACTTGTAAAAAGGGCACCAAAAGGCCTCCTTTCTTCTTCTATATATTGGAGACTTATCATTTTTGTAATGATCTTCCACATTTGTAAGGCGTAGCCCTGGCAAAAATTTCACCTGAATCAATAAACACATTTTTTACCTCTATCTTGGTTAGATATCTCTGTGTATGTCTTGAGTGTTAGTTTGTGTTGAGTCATTGTTACTTTATGCTTTCACAGGTTCAACACCAACATACCTGACATCTACAAGGTGCCATTTCTGTAGCTGACAAGGAGACCTGTATTTGGAAGTGCAGAAATAGAAGAAACTACTATACAGTGTGCATTTTACAGCACCTTTGGTGAATCTCTATTTTTTGTATTTTCCATTAAAGCCTCCCTGCCAAGTTTCTTGCAGCCTGGTCCTTCTGCCAAGTTTGAAGTGTATGTATGTGTTTATCTGATTTTGAGTGAGTGTGAGAAGGTCAATTTATTTTGGTGCATCACCTCCTTAGAGTAGATTTGTTTTCCTATAATCTTTCTCCTTTTTCACCCCCCATTATATATATATATATATATATACACACACACACACACACACGTTAGCACTTACTGGAATAAATCAAATACATAAGAGGGAGCTAGCCCTTACTTAGAGACTCTCCCCTCTAGCTTCGTCGGTCCCACAGGTGAGAGGAGAGTTTTCATTGTTGCGTGTGGAAGGCAGGAGCTCGGCCTCCTTGCCCCGGGTGCAATCCATTATGTCAACAGTTTTTGGCACACCTGGTGGGACCTAGTTTTACAACTCAGTAAGGTTTCAGGATTGATGCTGGTCCTGTTACAGCAAATCAAATATTTCCAACATCTGGTGACTCCACTGGTAAGAGCTTTAGTTCTCCAATCAAAGACCATTTTTAACTTCTTATGCCTAAAGTCACCACACGGTCTGCTTCTAAGGGTGTCCTGTTCGATTTTATTGAGTTGCCTTTGAACTCAGCAAAAAGATTGAGGTTTGAGAAGACCCATCCTTATTCAACAAATCACCCTCCCAAACCTATTGTAAGGGATGCATAAATAGCAGAGCCGCAGTTACATCCCATCCCAACTATGGCATTACCCTTTGTGGCTTTTCATGGTGGAAGCCCCTTGAATCTCCCACAATATGACCCAATCCTAGGAGCAGCCCTAAAAAATGTGCCTTCTTTCGATGGAGAGGGGCCCATTACAGTCGTCGAGCACATTAGGAACATTTCTAACCTCTACACTATTCATAATGTCACAGAGGAAAATGTCGCAATTAGATTGTTGGCATTGTCTCTCAAGGGCAAAGCTCTTGACTGGTACGGGACTTTGCCTGTAAATTCAATCCATTCCTAGAATGAATTGGGTGTTCAGTTGACAGATCATTTTGGGGAAAAGAGCGACGACCTCTCACTTGATGAGTAGCTAACGACCATATAGAGAGCCCCACACGAATATATGCAATATTTCAACACGTAGTTTTAGAAGACTTGGGATAGAATCCCCGTTCTGGTAAGACCGACTCCTGGCTATGCTTTCTTGTATTATTTGAAGGCATTAAATAGTGACATTGCAGTGATGATACAATCCATGGGAGGGCATGTGCTGCCTGCTACCTATGACGTAGCCATAGCAGCTAAAAATTGCTTAATACAGGCTGGGAAAATAGCCCCTAGACCCCACATGCCACTTTTCCCAAAAATGCCACATCTAATTCAGGCTGCTACACCCACATTAGCTTCTCTACCTAGCATAGAGAAACCAGCTACTGCTCCATCTAATGAGCTTCATGAAGTTAAGAGTTTGTTGCAGAGTATGTCAAATGGACTTGTAGCTATTAAAAGGCAACAAGCTCAAAGCAACAGACCGAATCAGGGATACCAGCATTATGGTCAAGCCCCTAGACCCCCTATCCAGAACTACAATCAAGGGCAGGGTCAACTTACTTAGACCAGACCATTTCAAGGCTATAACCCAAGCCCCCCTTCATCATCTAAGGCCATGGTGCCCATTCAGAACAACCTGGTACAGGAACAACCAGGTTGTTTGACCATGGGATATGGTCATGAACAGGCTGTTTACATAAATGAGATGATGGGTTATTACCCAAATGCAGATAATTAGGCAGCCGTTCATTTCCAAGTCTTTGAGGCTCCAATGCAACCCAACACGAGTAATAATTAGGCCTAGCCTAATTCTACCCTCATGAATCATTTGGAAGGGGAATTTTATTCAGTGAATTATGTGGGCGTTGCAAACAATCAAGCTGACTGTGTTGTAGCCAACACAAGGTTTAATAGGAGAGCAATGGGAGAAGCCCAGGAAACTACCCAATCGACAGCTGCACCTTCTCCATCACACTCAAATTAGAAAGCCCCAAACTTCAGACCACCATTTGTACCTTCAGCCCCTCAGCCTGCACCTCAAGTTGGAATTAGCCCCAAAGAAAGCTTGAAGGGAGGCAGTCCTCAAGTCAATATAGTGGACCAGATGAAGAAGCTGCATATGAACATCTCTTTATGGGATTCATTGTCTCTACTAGGATAGAAGGACATGCTACAAAGGGAATTGCATGAGCTGGACCGACAAGCTATCCCAGCAAGGACCGATAATGTCTTGATGATGAATGGGCAACCTTCCACCTCAAGCTAGGTCAAAAAATAAGAGAAAATTCCCCCTTTTTATGTGTCCTTGATTATAAGAGATTTCTTAGTGCACAACTGCATCATTGACAGTGGGGCTAGTACCTCAGTGATGCCCAAGTGCATAGCTGACAAGATGGGACTGAAATATGAAGAGATGAATAAGGGAGTCCTGTAGCTGGATGGGACACCAACAAAAATAGTTGGTATAATGAAGGGTTTAAGCTTGACATTACATGCTTGTCCAACCTTCTCAATTCCCCATGATATAGTAGTGGCAAATGTTCCTCCTTATTTTGCAATTTGCTTATCCAGGGACTTCACATCAAAGATAGGTGGCTATCTAGTAGCGAATTGGTTATATCTGGTTTTTAGAACCAAGTATGGGACCAAGGTAAAGATCAAATTTGAGCCATTCTACAAGGACCATCTAGAACCATATTTGCTCAAAATAATGAACGTCAGCTACACTATTATAGACCCAAAAGAGTCCCAGACAGACCAATCTCCATCCTCTACTCTCAGAGGAGTTGTAGACCTACTCTTGGATGAGTGGAGAAGTGATAACTTCAAACATGACCCTTACAATTTTATAGAAGAGGCAGGCCTTGGAGTCTACTGCATGCACGAAGAGGGTACCTTCATACCAAATATAATGAAGGCAAGCCAAGAATACCTAGGTCTATGGCAGCTGTACTTTGACGGTTCCAGAAGTAGGTTGGTAGCTGGTGGTGGAGCGATGTTAGTCTCTCCTTCAAAGGAGAGATACTTTTTAGCTTTTTGTTTCTAATTTTCTTGCACAAGTAATGCTGCAAAATATGAGTCCCTGATCCATGGTCTGGAATGGGCAAAAAAAAGAGGGATCAAAGAATTGCAAGTTTTAGGAGACAGTGAGCTGATTGTAAATCAGGTGAAAGGCCAGAATCTGACCAAAAATTCCTTGTTGAAGTCCTACAAGCATAGGGTCTGAGACTTGGTGGAAGATTTCCTCGCTTTCAATATTGCTTCCATTCCTAGAGAGCAGAACAAACAAGCGGATAGGTTAGTAGCAATTGGTGCTCAGTTCGATGTTTCCAGGGAGATAAGCCGAGATTGTGGTTCTCGCTACTTGAAGGTGGTAGTCCGGCCCTCTATTTTTGACAACATTACAAACTGGCAGGTTTTTGAAAATGACCAGCAAATAGCTTTTTTCCTGCAGGAAGAGGCTGAATTCACAATAAAGAACAAGGCAAAGCTGCAACAGCAATATGGCAACCAGATTGTTCAATTGAAGAACAATAAGCTCCCTAAAGGTTTGGTCACTCTTGAGAGCATTTTCAATAGAGATGACCAATTGAGAAGCGACAAGACATGCATCACAACTAAGGAGGAAAATTATGAAAAGGTTGAGATCTTCAAGGACAAGTTGCTTGCGCTTGGAAAAGTCTACACGGTTCAAGAAAGGTGGGCTTTCATTTTGTTGTGTCAGGAGTTTGCTGATGTTTTTGCATGGGATTATAGTGATTTGAAGGGTTTCGACCCAAGACTTGCCCAACACACCATCGAATTAGAAGAAGGTGCCAGGCCAGTCATGCAAAAGCAGAGACCTATCAACCCGATCATTGAGCCTCTCATGCAGAAGGAACTGGCCAAATTGATTGAGTTTGGGATTATATTTCCAATCAAACATTCTTCTTGGCTGGCCAATCTTGTTCATGTTAGAAAGAAGAATGGGGAGATCAGGTTATGTATCGATTTCAGAGACCTTAATAAAGTCTCTTTAAAGGACCATTATCCCCTCCCGAGCATGGAGTGGATCCTTTAGAAGGTAACAGGCAGTGAGCGTTTCTCCCTCCTAGATGGATATTCAAGGTATAATTAGATTCTGGTGCAAGGCTGTGACCAGCACAAAATAGCCTTCACTACTAAATGGGGAACGTTCGCCTACAAGAAGATGCCATTCGGGTTGGCTAATGCTGGTGCTACCTTTCAGTGAGCCATGGACATGGCTTTTGGAGGCTTGATAAATAACAATGTGCTGGTATACCTTGATGATGTGATGATATTCTCTAAGGAAGTGAGCCAACACATGAAACACCTCAGGCAGATTTTTGAAAGGTTTAAGGAGTTTGGCATCTCTCTTAACCCGAAGAAATGTGTGTTTGTTGTTCACGAGGAGAACTCCTTGGCCACATCGTGTCCAAGGAGGGCTTATCTATTGACCCCAAGAGAGTTTGTTCTATCCTAGAGATGTCCCTACCTAGTCACAAGAAAGGCCTGCAGAGTTTCTTTGGTAAGATAAATTTCATTCAGAGATTCATTCTGAATTTTGCAGAGATAGTCAAGCCACTCACCTCTATGCTGAGGAAGGGTGAGGAGTTCAAGTGGACAACACAAAAGAAGGACAACTTTAAAGCCATCAAGTAGGCCATAACCTGAGCTCCTACTTTGATCAGCCCCGACTTCAATAAAGACTTCAACCTCTACACTTTTAGCAATGAAGAGGTAATCTCCACCATGCTTACCCAAGCAAATGGTGATGACCTTGAGCAACCACTTGTATTTTTTAGCTAGGGGTTAGATGATTTCAAAGTCAGATACACGTATGTAGAGAAACAAGTCCTGGTAGTAGTACGGAGCCTAAAGAAATTCAGGCATGTGCTGTCCAATAGCAGGATTCACCTCATGGTTCCACATCCTAGCATCAGGGATTTCCTGACCAATCGAGACCTAAGTGAGAAAAGAGTGGGGTGGATCACCAGGGTAATGGAGTATGATGTAGACATCAAGATTGCCAAGCTGGTGAGGGGAAGAGGCCTATGCGAACACTTTGCTGCGAACTTCAAGCAGAAAAGGGAAGACAACTTACTAATTCACGATGTAGCTACAGTAGAAGAACCAGCTATCATAAAGGACTGGACATCAGACCTGAGGCATTTCTTTCTCACTGGTGAGTACCTGCAGGGTCTTGATAAGACCAAAAGAAGGTACTTCAGGCTCCAGTCTCTCCCTTATGTTCTGGTTGATGGAGTATTATTTAGGAAGGATCTCTCTGGGGTCCTTTTAAGATGCATAGACTCAAATCAGGCTGACAAGGTGATGTCTGAGTTCCATGATGGGCCAGCGGGTGGTCATTTTGCTCCCAGGGCTACTTCAGCAAGGATAATGAGAGCTGGCTATTTCTGGCCCACTCTTTTTAGGGACACCCATGCCTAGATAAGAAAGTGCCAGAAGTGAGCACTTTTTGAGGGGAAGCAACGGCTGGCTGCCATGCCTCTACAGCCTATTTAGGTGGAGCAACCATTCATACAGTGGGGCCTGGACTTCATAGGGATGATTAATCCTCCCTCCAGTGCTAGACACAAGTGCGTCCTGACCGCCACAGACTATTTCACAAGGTGGGTGGAGGCTATTGCTCTGAAGTAGGCAAATGAAAGTGTGGTCTTGGAGTTTTATGAGGACCTGGTGGTAAGGTTCAGGGTTCTAGCAACCATAATCTCAGATAATGCATTGACTTTTTTGGGAACCAAAACAAGTGAATGGGCACTAAAATATGGTATATATCTCGGCACTTCATCCAATTATTACCCATAGGGGAATGGGTTAGTTGAGTCCACCAATAAGAACTTGATCAGGATCATCAAGAGGACCATGGAAGAAAATCAGAGGACTTGGCATGCCAAGCTAAAAACAACCCTATGGTTAGATAGGGTCACCCCGAAGAGAGCAACTGGCAACTCGACATACACACTCGTCTATGGAAGGGAAGTTAGGCTCCCCATTTCACTCGAGTTGCCAGCCTTGGATCTCGCTCACCAGCTACAGTTAGAGGAAGGAACCAGCATGGAGGTTAGATTATGCGAGTTGATGGAACTCTAAGAGGCAAGGGACCAGGCTATGGCTTCCATGACTAGCCACCAACAACAAGTGAAGAGACACTTCGACAAGAAATCTTCATCAAAAGGTTTCTCTAAAAGTGATATTGTCTTGAAATGGGATGAAGATCGAGCTAAGCTTGGAAAGCATGCAAAGTTTGATGCCCTATGGAGTGGCCCGTACATAATCACTCGGTGCAAGTAGCATAATGCATTCCAACTCTCCAAGTGGGATGGTGAAGAACTGCATATCTCAGTTAATGGGATACATCTGAAGCACTGTTATTGAGTCTCTTTTCATCTCTATATATTTTCCCTTGTTTTCTTTCCCTATTTTCCCTAAGTGTTGTTGCACAAGTAGTTTTCTTAGCTTTGTATGTGTTTTTCTTTTCCTCTTGGAGTGAATCTACGTGATTGAATCTAGAATTTATCGTGGTTGTTGCTGATTTTAAAGTTACAATCTGACCCCGTACCCAATGGATTTTTAAGGCAACTGGCTTTTAAGCATAGTAGGCATGCTTCCCCTGAGAGTTGCTAATCTGTTGACCATTTTTGCCCAATAGGGCAAAAAATTGGTCCCCTTCTTCCCCTGCTGTTCAAGGCCAATTCATTTTGATTTTGCACAAGTCCAAGAGTTTCTACGAGCCATGTCGGTGCTTGGTTCAATCTTCAAGTTCTTCAGCTTTTGTTCAATTGACAAAGTTCAACAGATTGGTTCAATGGTCCGATTCAACGAGTTGGTTCAACACGTTGGTTCAACGCCTTGACACTTCAGAGAGTTCATCAGCATGCAACATTAAACCATTGAATCGGTTTAATGCCTCCCATTCAACGTGTAGGATCGAAAGTAGAAAGGCCTGAAAGAAATTGCCAAGGATGGTGATGTCCCAGATGCTGTCAACTTTAAGAAGGCGAACTAACCGTTATTTTTCAAACAATGATGGGTGCGCAGATGTCAAATTTAAACCAGCAAAAAGGCCATTGGTTTTTAAATGTCCAAGCGCCAACCATGAAAGGAGCCTAAGCAATGCAGCAACTCGCCCAGAGATATCCCCGAGGGTGAAGGATCCAGAAGAGACAAGATAGGGAAAAGACAAAGTGCCAAGTATAGGAGTAGACAGATAGTCTAAGTGGTGAAGGGAGGCATCGATTCAAGAAATAACTCCAGTAGGTGAAACAGTGTTTGGGAATTGACCATTAGAAGGTGTAAATAGCCAACCGTGCGACCCTTTTCTTCATTTCATATTTATGAGCAGACAAACTACGTAGGTGCCTTCAAGGAGCAGTCTCGGTTAATGAAGAAACAACGCGGCCATGTCAAAAGACGATTGAAGTCAAAGCCATGGCTGACATAACATTTATATTTAAGCAACCTGCTCTTCCTAATGCTCGTAAGGCACATGGGTCACTTGTAAAAAGGGTGCCAAAAGGCCTCCTTTCTTCTTCTATATATTGGAAACTTGTCATTTTTGTAATGATCTTCCACATTTGTAAGGCGTAGCCTTGGCAAAAATTTCATCTGAATTAATAAATGCATTTTTTACCTCTATCTTGGTTAGATATCTCTGTGTATGTCTTGAGTGTTATTTTGTGTTTAGTCATTGTTACTTGATGCTTTCACAGGTTCAACACCAACATACCTGGCATCTACAAGGTGCCATTTCTGCAGCTGACAAGGAGAGCTGTATTTGGAAGTGCAAAAACAAAAGAAATTACTATACAATGTGCATTTCACAGCACCTTTAGTGAATCTCTATTTTCTGTATTTTTCATTAAAGCCTCCCTACCAAGTTTCTTGCAGCCTGGTCCTCCTGCCAAGTCTGAAGTGTATGTATGTGTTTGTCTAATTTTGAGTGTGAGTGTGAGAAGGTCGATTTATTTTGGTGTATCACCTCCTTAGGGTAGATTTGTTTTCCTGCAATCTTTCTTTCTCCCTTTTCACCCCCCATTATATATGTGTGTGTGTGTGTGTGTGTGTGTGTGTGTGTGTGTGTGTGTGTGTGTGTGTGTGTGTGTGTGTGTGTGTGTGTGTGTTAGCACTTACTAGAACAAATCAGATGCATTAGAGGGAGCTAGCCCTTACTTAGAGACTCTCCCCTCCAGCTTCACTAGTCCCACATGCGAGAGGGGAGTTTCCATTATTGCGTGTGGAAGGCAAGAGCTCGGCCTCCTTACCCTGGGTGCAATCCACTGCGTCAACAATACCAAGAAGGATATTTTATAACCATTCTTATCAAGGCAATGCTGCCAAAAATTAAGGGCAATCTAATCATCTTCCTCCCACACAGGGGAAGCTTGCTATTGAAGTAGCACCAGTCAACTCAACAGTTGGTTATCATGAAGCTGATCATGATCTCTCTTTCCAACCTGAGTTGGACCAAGAATATGATGCTAACCTCTTTGTATAAGGAGAATAAGAATTAGTTGGTGACTCTAACATTAGTTTTTTAGATTACCAAGATGAAGCTAGAAAAAAGAGAGAGGTCTTTGCTGGATCAGATGTTGTTTTTATTAGGTCCCAAAACCAGTTAACTCAACAAGCTGATAAAGGAAAAATAGGGAAAAAATCTCAGCCAATAATCTCAATTGCTAAATGGGGGACTTCACTGCCTTTTCAATCAAAGGACCCGATGACCAATAAGAAAATAAGCACCTCAAACAATTTTGTACCTTCTGCTTCTATTTTGTAGACTAGTACCACATCAAATAAAAACTAGAATGATGGACTTTCTTTCTTTGTTTCTAGTTCATTATTCAATATAATTGATCATGCTAGGAAGACCAAAATCTAAATGTCTGAAGTTGAGTACTTACAAGCCAATCTTGAACAATTTGATAGGTTGGCTGAATACATCAAAAATAAAACCATCCTTACAGGACAAGATTTTTTAAAAGTGACTCATGATCCCTCAAAGAACAAATCTATCCAAAATAATTTGTCTCTACTCCTCTTGTTGCCACTAGAAAAATATAACCTTTCTATGTTTCTCTATTGATAAATGGTCATAAATTA
Source organism: Torreya grandis (assembly GCA_037957365.1). Classification (NCBI taxonomy): domain Eukaryota; kingdom Viridiplantae; phylum Streptophyta; class Pinopsida; order Cupressales; family Taxaceae; genus Torreya; species Torreya grandis. The sequence goes on from JARHVA010001329.1 coordinate 3,035,359, forward strand.
AACAACTATATAATAGACTCTAGAGCCTCTGATAATATTATGCCCACCAAGGTAGCAGATTCTCTTGGTCTTACTTTAACCAAGACTTTTGGGAGATATTTCTCCATGAAAAACAAGTAAGTACCACTTTTGGGTTAAATCAAAGATGCCCAATTTATATTTGCAATTTTTCTAAATAAGAGGATTAAGATGACATTCTTAGTGGCCAATGTTTCAGCTTCCTATGGCATTCTGCTCGGATATAATTTTTTTAAGGATGTAGGTGGAGAGTTGAACATGGATCTATCTGAAGCAAAGATACCTATTAAAGACATCATGCAAAAGTTGCTTCCTGAGAAATAGTCAAAATATATTATTACCCAAACGTCAAACCCTAAAACTTAAATTTTGTTTGAATCTTCGAGAATGGGTAATTATTTTCTATCTATTAAAGATACTTTTAGCTCATCAGATAAAAGTTCATTAGGTGACAATTCAAAAAATTCAGATTAAAAATCAGAAGAATTGTTAGAGCAAAGTTCAGGTAAAAAAGAATCTTCCCTCACTAACGAAGAGAAATCTTTAAGAAGATCAAATTATAATGATGTTTGAATTTTAGAATTTGATGGCAGCTGCTCTTCTACTGGTTCTAGAGCCGAGATTGTTTTGATAGCCCCTCAAAGAGATATTTTTCCTTACTCATATAAGTTACAATTTGATAATACCAACAACACCGTTGAATACGAATCATTGTTGCTTGAATTAAAAGCTGCTCGTACTAAAGGCATTAAAATTCTTTATGCTAAAAGAGATGTTGAATTAGTGGTTTGTCAAGTGAGAAGTCTGTACCAAACCAAAAATGAAAGATTACGACATTATCACCATCTTATATAGGATTGCATTGAAAGTTTTGATGCTTTCAATATTTTTGTAGTGCCAAGAGAGTTTAATGATCGTGCAAAATCATTAGCTATCTCTGCAACTCTCATGGTTCATCATAAATATTTTAAAGAGAACAAGTACACTATTGAGCTAGTCTTTCAACTAAGTGTACCTAATAATGCGAACCATTAGTAGGTGTTTAATGATGACAATCAAATCATTACTTTTTTGAAAAAGATGGATAGCTTTGAAGAGCTTTATTTTGAAGGTAGTGAATCTCCATTACAGGAGTCAGTTATTAAAATAGATTCAAAAACTGGTGAAGAGGTTCTTGAACTCAAAAGGAATAAAATTCTAAAAGGTTTGGTTTCTCTTGAGAAGTTATTTGATAAGTACAACAAATATATCAAATAGTGACAAATGGATTCAAGTTCCTCCAAAGAGTTTGATCAAATAAATTTGAGCACGGAAGAAAATCTCAAAATGGTTAACATTGGAAATTGTTGCACTTCTGATAAAAAATTTAAATTTATTACTCTTCTTCACCATTACATTGATGTTTTGACATATTCTTATGATGATTTGAAATCTCTCAAGCTTAAATAAATTTGACATGAAATTCTTCTTAAAATTGGGTCATTGCCTCACAAGTAGAAACAAAGGCAATACAGCCCCAAAATATCAGGTACTATCCTTTCTGAGATCTAGAAGATGTTAAAAGCAAGAATAATTTTTCCAATCCATCATTCCACCTGGATCGCAAACATAGCTCCTATAAGAAAAAGAATGTAGAAATTCATATCTGTGTTGATTTTAGAAACCTAAATCAATATTTTCTAAATGATAACTACCCCTTACCCATCATAGATCAAGTATTGCAAACAGTGACTAGCTCATAAATGTCATCAATGTTAGATGGTTTTTCTAGATATAATCAAGTGGAAGTCAATAAAGCAGATTAATATAAAACCACTTTCACTACACTTTGGGGCACATTTGCTTATCACAGAATGCCTTTTGGTCTGATCAATATTGGCACCACCTTCTAGAGAGCAATAGATCTTACCTTTAGAGATGAAATATAGAAATTTATTGTGGTATATCTTGATGACTTGATCATTTTTTCCAAACATCGTCATGATCATGTGCATCATTTACAACAAGTGCTGGAATGCTATCGATAAAATAGTATTTCTCTTAATCCCAAGAAGTCAATTTTTGGGGTTACAGAAGGTAAATTTTTTAGTCACACTATATCTTTAGAAGGCATAAAAATTGACTCAAAAAGAGTCAAATTTATCTAAAATTTTACTCTACCTGTTAGTAAGATTGCAGTTCATTCCTTCTTTGGAAAGGTGAACTTTTTACGAAGATTCATTCCTAAATTTGTAGAGAAAACTCGCCACATTATTGACATAATAAAAGGTAAGGCTACTTTCCATTTGACTGTGGAAGGCAAAGCGACATTCAAAGATATCAAGAAGGCTATCGCTCATGCTCTAATCCTAGTTTGTTCAGATTATACCAAAGACTTTGTAGTATACAGCTATGCTTCTGAACATACACTTTCAGTGATTTTGGTTCAACAAAATAAAAAAGTAGAATCTCCCATATCATTTATGAGTTGTCCTCTCAAAGCTCACAAATTAAAATATTCAAATCTAGAGAATCATGCTTATATTGTGGTTAAGGCAGTAAAACATTTTTGGTTCTATATCCTGAATTCACATACTATTGTTCTGGTGCCTGATACAACAATAAAGTCTATTTTAACTCAACAGGAGTTTAGTACTAAAAAAGGCAACTGGATTGCTAAAATTCAAGAGTTTGATCTTGATATCAAACTTACTAAGTTTGTATGGGAAATAAGCCTCTGTCAGTCGATTGCTGATAACATACCAAAAGAAATAGGACATAAAGAAGCAGAGATTGAAGACATGCCTATAGTTCTCTTTGTCACTACTATTGACGAATGGTATTTTAAAATCGCTCATTTTCTTACCTATGGTGAGTGTTCTACCCATCTGTCTTATAAATAAAAAAATGTTAAGTTGAAAGCTACTAATTATGTCTTATGGGACAATAGTTTGTACAAAAGAAGCCTTGATGGGGTATTTCTTCATTGCGTGGATAAAGCGCAAGAAAGTAAACTTTTGGAGTCCTTCCATAATTTGACTTGTGAAAGACATTTTTCTGCACCTATAATGACTCACAAGATTCTATGAACCAGATATTATTGGCCTACACTATTTTAAGATGCGTACAATTGGGTATATAGGTGTGAGTTGTGTCAACAGTTCATTGAGAAACTTAAGTTGGCCGCATTACCTCTTAAGTCAGTGGTGATTGAAGAACCTTTTCAGCAATGGGGTATTGATTTCACTGACACCGTGAAACTATCCTAAAGTGCCAGACACAACTATGTTCTCACCGCAATAGACTATTTTACCAAGTGGGTGGAAGCCATTCCAGTTAAGCATGCTACTTCGAAAGTAGTATGTAATTTCCTTAAGAAAAATGTTGTTTCCTGATTTGGAGTTCCAAATAAGATTATAGCAGATAATGCCACTTGTTTCTCTTCTAATGAGATTACTGACTTTTGCTACAATCATGGGATTATTTTTTCCCACTCTTCAGACTACTATCCGCAAGGAAATGGTCAGGCATAATCAAGTAACAAGAATCTGATTACTATTATCAAGAAACTGGCAAATGACAATTAGAGAACTTGTCATAAAGCATTATTCGATGCTTTATGGGCAGACAAGATTACACTAAGAGGGAAATAAGTGTGTCACCATTTCAACTTATGTATGGTTTGAATATGGAGATACCAATCACCTTGGAACTACCAGCACTAAAGTTGGCAAAGACAGTCGAAGATCAAACTTTCAAAAATTCTATTGATAAGAGGATCATGTGCTTAATTGAACTAGAAGAACAATGAACTATGGTAGTGGACAAAATCAAGTAAAAAAACTCTTCGATAAGAGAGCAAGGATTCATGAGTTTTAGATTAGAGATCAAGTCTTGTTGTGGGACAAGAAGAGAGAACCAAAAGGAATGCATTAAATATTTAATTCTTTGTGGAGAGGTCCATTCACCATTCATCAATTCTGTGGTGAAAATAGTTTCTTGCTAGAATATCAAGATGGAACACCATTCTCACTACCTCACAGTGAGCAACATTTAAAACACTTCAATCTTTGAAGTATCAGATGAGTTTATTTATACATATTGTATAGTTTTATATTTTTATTTATTTTTGTTTGGTTTTTTGTGTCTTTTTATTTTTTGGTAGCTTGACTCCGTAGCCCAATGGCATGGATGAAGGCACTTAGAGACTTGCTTCTACTCCCTTCGATTGTTTCTAAGTACAATCGATGGAAGTTCCCCAGTTGGAGCCAGCTATTATTTCCAAAATTAGCCACACTCGTTTTAAGGGACAACCCCTACAAAATTTATCTGTTTCATGGTCTTCACTCTAAGTTTTTTGTTTGAGGCAAGTTTCTCTTCATCTCGAGGGAGGTTATCTAAACATCTTGGGAAAGTTTTCAACACTCCCTCATTACATTTTCTTGAAAAACATTTGCAGTGTTGATCTGATCAAATGGTAGGTTTTGATAGTTTTTAGGGTGTTAGACCATTTTCAATTTTTCATGCAAGAGCAACATTTTTTGTCGCTTTTACATTTTTTTCTCTGAATGTAATAGTGATAAAAATCGCTACTCTTGCAAGTTTTTTTTTTGTTTTTATGCACGAATGACAATTTTCACCGCCCTTGCATATTTCTTCCACCTTTTTATGCAGGAGCGGTGAAAATCGCCATCGTTGCATCTTTCTTCCCTTCATGCATAGGCGCCGATTTTCACTGCCAATACATGAATTCCTCCATATCATGCATGGACGATGAAAATCACTGCCAATGCATGATCTCGATTTTCACACATGACATTTATGACTACATGCATTGAGTGGTTGGCACTTGATTTAGGGCATTTAAATGCTGTTTAATTGCTCATTTTAATTATTTTAAGTTGTTTGCTCCTCCTCCCTGCAATCATTCAACCATGTGAGCAAGTGGGATCACGAATTCTCCAACTTCAAGCTTAGGATTTTGAAATTGCTGGGTAAGTTTTGTTTTTAGCCTTTTTATTTTGGTTTTCTTAATTTTTCTTTTCTTTGAGCTTTTTTTTTCTTTATATTATGGTTTTTGTTGTTCTCCCTCGCTTTTTTTTGTTTTTTACCCTTGTGAGCCTCAACGATTAAAAGAAAATGTCAAAAATCTAGTATATGACAGGTAGGTTTACCCGACCTAGGTTTTCTCGACGTTTAAAAATAGCCACCCTCACTTCTCTGCACAAACCTACTAGGCAGGGGCCTAAAAAGAAATCAAATTTCACTGCACGAGTGAATTTTTGCCTACAAGAGTGGTAGATTTTACCACCGAATCATTCCTTACACGCATCTACCCACAAGGATGATGATTTTCACTGTCTTTATCTTTTTGCAAACTAGCTTTATGTAGAAGCAGTGATTTTTGCCGCCCCTACATAAACTTGACATGCACGATCGACAAAAATTGATGCCCCTACATAAGTATATTTTTACCTTCACATGCTCAGGCGATTATTTTTGCTGACCATGCATGTTTTCACCTTCACATGCTCAGGCGGTGATTTTTGCCGTTGATACCAAAGATAACACCCCCGTATGCAAGGGCAGTGATTTTTGCCACCCATGCAAACATTCTTCCAAATTTTCTAACTCAAAATTTTTTAGTTTCATTTTTTTGAACCCACTTTCTTCTAGTTTTTTAGCCTGCTCGTACTTTAGCCCTTTCAAGTGCATCCCCATGGTCATGATCATTGACATGCAATTTTCCTAGATTGTCAGTATTTTCCTTAATTGCATGATCATGACTTTTGTTGCAATTTCTCTTGTGGGTCCTTCTTCATCGACATCCTTTTGATAAAAGCTCTTCTAGATGACTGAGGTTTTTTTGAAGAAGTCAAAGATAATGAAGTACAAATATCAAGGTGTTTTTCCAATCACCTCAGTTATTTATAATGTCGATGACATTAGAGATACTAAGATTGGTCATGTGGATATGGCTGAGTTCGTGGAAAGAACTAAATCAATCAATCCTAGCTATGAAATGAAGAAGATAATCAAAAATAATATTCATCTGGTATCTTCTTTCTCCGTAGCAGCCCACAACACATAATTTATTCTCTAGTATGCTCAGTTCTATAATAAGGATACCAAAGATATGTTAGACACTACTGGTAATGTGATAATTAGACTATACCCTAAGTTCATTGATAAAGTGTTCATGTGTCCTCCTGCTACCAAAGTAATAAAGCTTGATTTTGTCAAAGCACAAAGAGAATATGATAAAGATCCTAAAACAGTGAAGAAAGTAATCAATCATAAATGGCTCAAGACTCCAAGGTAAAATTTGTCAAGGTGGCCATGAAGTTTTCTAAGGAGTAACTTTTTAGAAGAAGTCGGTGATCTGATCACTCTTCTCAACAGAGTAAGAGGTTTACCTTCTTCGTCACAATTTCATGAATGGATGTATCCCTTCATCAAGATAATTCTCCAAGGCAAATAAGTCATCTTATAGGGAGAGCAAATTATTAATGCTCTGCATGAGCAATTGACGAAGGTATCCACTACCTTCAAATTCTACATGACTTACTACCTGGTGTACATTGCAACTTTGATGAGAACTTTTTTAGGTTTAACATCAGAAGGAGATAGGAGAGTAACCCCAGTGTATCAATACTATCCTCAATTAACATTGAAGGGTTTTATTCATCATTTTAGGAGAGTAAATGATGCTTTTTTTGCAATATTTTGTGTCTTTTTGATCCTCAAAACAAAAAAGAGTGTCCGACGAAGCCTAGACAGTTGTGAATAATTTTGGATGTATGTTCTTGCAATTTCTTTTTTATATACCTGAGAGTTGGTTTTTTCTAAGGTCATCTTTATATGCTTCCAAGGTTCCCTTCAGATAAATTGGTCTTGATGGAGCTATGCAATTAAATAATTAGCATCCATAATAAACAGATGGAACTCAAGAAGCTCAGTTTCAGGTTCTTAATTGAAATTGGCAGATTTTTAGTGTTAATCGCTAGAAAAGCTAGAATTATGGAAACTAAAATGCAGCTCATAACCATGAAGCAGTTCAAAAGAAGACCAAATTTTGATTACAGGGGTGTAAAGGACATAATCAAGAGAAAAACCCAATTTAATGAACCCATGATTGAAGATGTTTGGGTAGACTTGAGGATAGTGAAAGATATCAAGAAAATGGACTATAGTAGGTTATCTCTTATGTAGATAAAATATCTAAGACTTACTGATATCCTTGAGAATTTAGTGGATGAGGGGGATTTAATTAATGATAGATAAAATGCTGAACAAATTGCTAATGCCCATCTTCCACCAATCTAATGGTCACAAAAGGAGTTGACTTCCTTAAGGAGAAGATTTGAATCAATATTGAAAAACACCAATAATTGGTTAGAAAATAGAGGAATCACTTTGAAAGAATTCATCACAAATTTAGAAATTGAATTTCAAGAGGAAATAAGAAGAAGAATAGAAAATAAGACAAAAAAAAATGATGTTCCTTCTTCTTCTAGGCCACATAAGCCTAAAATCATATTTGTGATGAAAAAGTCAAAAGTTATGGAAAAAGAGCCAAAAATAACAGATATGGAAGTTAAAAAACAAAGCGTTGAAGAACCAGTAATGAAATAGATGAAGACTGATGATAGGCACATAGATCAACAAGAGAAGGAGACTTTGTCTCCTCAAGAGAATGTGCAGCTAGAAACAAGAAATTTTTCTTCCATGCTGAGCATGCCTATTGTAACTCCTTCACTTATTTCTCTAATTAGTGTTCCCTCTTCTGGATCACCCTCTCCTTCTAAATTAATTTTTGACAACTCTCAAGGCACCTTTTGAGATATTCTTCATTTCTCAAGATCAATTCCTAATTTTTCATCTCCATCTTTTGATATTGAGAATAGTTCTGCTCTCGATCACTCAATAGAAGGTGTAGTTTTTACTAATAATCCACCTATTATTTTTATTATCGGTGCAAGTGCAAATCCAGTAATGCTAACAATGGAGATTGATCCTAATGCATGTACTTCTACCCTCCCACCTTGGTTATCAGCTTATATGCCCAAAATAAAAAAATAAGCCATCTCTCCAGATGACTTTGATTTCAATAAAATAGTGCCAGTGAAAGTCAAGGCTCCCAAGAAGCCAAAGATTCTTTAAAAGATGATTGGGGATAGGGGACACAAATTTATGGAAATTGTAAGACCTCCACAAGATGCAACCATTGAAAATTTTGATGTAAGTAACTACTTTATCTCTAGAGTTGAATTAGAAAAGATAACTCATGAGAGTGCCAATAGTGATATGCAATTAGCTATGGACATCTTGATTCAGAAATTTGACAGAGAGAAAGAGATGAAGGATCATTATAAAGCAATGGTGGAACAATTGACTGCAGTGGTAAGGAGGATTTCTTTCACTTTAGAAATAGTAACTCTAGAGGCCATTTTTGTCAGTAACCCCAAAGAAGCACAATTGATTACCTTTCTTATAAGCAATTAAACATGAAATTATACCAGAATGATTAAGTAACTAGAAACTTGAAACAACAAAGAATATGAGACACAATACACAATCTTGTATTAAATACTCTTTAAAAGGAAATACATTAAAGAAGTGCCATAGTCTTCTTCCACCTCTAAGGCTTCCCACACCTCTAAGACTTTCAATAATCTTCCCTCAAAGTTCTCTCTTTCTCTCTCAACCACAACTAACTCAACAACCTGAGTTTTTATCCCCTCCTTGATAGCTTCAATTGATCTCCTTGACCTTGCACCTTGCAAATCTCCTTTGACCTTGCTTTCTTGCTTCAATGCTTTACTTGCCTTAATTACAATGCATGACTCATGGGTCTTTAAATGGGATCCCATGCATACAATAATTAGACTTTTAATTACAATAATTAGAAACACAGACTCAAGACTTAAATTAGTCTTCAACATGCAAACACTCTCAGACCTCTTAAAATTATACGAGTCTAATTCTGGAAACGCGTTCTAGAAACACATGTAAATGCATGCACATGCATAGGTGGCCAACGTTGGTTTCTGTCCATCTACTCCTGACTGACGTCAACTGATCCCTGGTCCCTACCTGACTGATGTCGGTAATACTGCTGATGCTGATTACTGACTGAACTCAACAACTCCCTAATTAGCATCCTAGTGAAGCTTTTAGCTCCATAACTTAACAATCTCCCACTTGGAGATAAATAGCTGCACCTGTACAACAACCTCCACTAACCATCTCAGGCACCTCCATCTTCAAGCTCAATTTTGAAGACTAACCACCACATATCTTGTGATGCTACACCTATCATCCAAGTAACCTGCCACATTCAAATCTACATACCATGTAGAGAAGTGCTTGATCCTACATAAATACCTACTATTGGTCCCTCTCAAATACCTGAGAATCCACTAAACTGCTCTCCAGTACTCCTTTCTCGAATTGGCTCTAAACTTTCTGACAACTCCCACTGCTTGGGAAAACTCAGGTCTACACCAGACCTCATGTGATTTTGAACACTATTCTAAGCTCAGCTTGAACTGTCCAACCCTTGGTGTGCTTACAAGTTCTACATCTTGCGTATTAAACCCCACCTACACCTTCTTCACATCAGCTCCCACTGAAGACAAAATCAACTTGTGATCTTCCATGTCTCTCATGCCAAAGAATTTCGCTGCTCCCAAATTCTTCATGACATACCTCTAAACTATCTTTACCTTTAGCTCAGAAACTCCCTGTATGTGTGACCCTACAACGAATACACACACTATAGTAATAGGATAATGTAGATAATATTATCCAACTTGGTAAAAGAAAACACAATGGTTAAACCTCCATTATCCTGCAGCCTGCTCAAGACCATATAACCTGGCCTTCTATCTCACGTGTCCATCCACTCTCTTCTCTAACTTGGGAATCCATTCCTCTATCAGTGCTTTTATCCCAGCTGACAACTCTACCAAATCTCCTACTTGGTTCTCTTTAAAAGAATTCATGTCATGGTCCCAATGTTTCTTGGATTCTACCTACATTGCCTCTTCACATCTTCCTGGTTCTTGACCATCAGTAAGCAACAAGTAATATAAAGAAGGTGAACAATGAATATGAGGTCCACTTACCCTTTTAGTCCTCCATATGGGCATTTGAGACTTATTGACAGCTTGCTGTCCAACCAACATCCGTTCTAGTGACCGATCTCGGCCATCTCTCAGTCTGCACCTGACTGGCATCGGTTCCATGTGACTGACCTTTTGCCAATGTCAGTTCTTACCTGACACTACCAAATCTACTGGTCTGCACATGATCGACGTCGGTACTTGCTTGATCAATGTTGGTTCCATGTGACCGACGTCAACAACTATGTTTTCCTTGAAGTGATGACTTCTTTATCCGTGAGCTCATCTTGGATCAAAACCCTATCCATACTACCCTGCTCAAAATTATTCAGCCCCTGTGACTGATCTCTATCCATCATCTCCTCCATAAACACCAAGGCTTCCCTATTCTTGTCAAAAACATCAAATTTCTATTTCCTGCAATGAACTCAATCTATGCCCTCTAAATCTGAACTCATACCCTTTGACTCAAGAACGTCCATTCCCTTCTTATTCATGTGACCAAGCCTACTAAGCCACATCTTTGAATCTATAGCTGAAGTAGATAAACTAGAAGTAGAATCAGTAATACAAGTAGATAGATAAAGAGTACCTACTTTCTTACCTCTTGCTAAATAAAGTGCACCCTTGGAAACCTTCCAATAATCCACTATGAGGGTTACTATGCATCCCTCATCACCCAACTTTCCTATAGAAACCAAACTCTTTTTCAAGACTGGGAAATGCATAACCTCCTTCAACACCCATGTGTTGCCCATCTGCAATTCCAACTACACTTTCCCTTTGCCAACCATTTGACAAGGCGTACCATCCCCTAAATAAAGCTCTCCAATGTCTCCCTGGACATATTCATAGAACAATTCTCTATTTGGGGTTACATGAAAAGAAGCACCAGAATCTAAAACCCATGATTCTACCTGACTATCCAAAGAAAGTATGAGAGCATCCTGTGCTGCAATACCTGCATCTTTTGCTTCTTCATTACCTTCATGTTGATTTTCTTTATCCTTCAACCAAAAATCTTTCTTTGTGTGTCCTCTCTTTCCACAAAACCAGCAGGTGATACCTCCATTTCTGGATTTGGATCTCCTTCCCATCTTTGACCTTGATTTTCCTTGCTTGACCTTCTCTCTTTGCCTTCCCCTGCTTTCAGCACTTAGAGCATTTCCTGATGATTCACCTGTGCTTTTCTTGCATATTTATTCATTCAAGATTACACTAACCACATCATCAACTTTTAAGATTTTAGAATCAGACGCAGTATTACTTACTGCCATTACCAAACTATCCCAACTTTCAGGTAAAGAGCATAAAATTAAGAGAGCCCTTACTTTATCATCAAAAACAATATTGACTGAAGCTAATTGGTTTACCAAACCATGGAAATCACTAAGATGAGTATATACTGATCCACCTTCCTACATTTGCAAAGTAAATAACTGCTTCATAAGAAATACCTTATTTGAAGCTGAGGGCTTTTTATATAAATTTGCCAAAGATTCTATCAACTCTTTTGTTGTCTTACATTGTGATAAGTTGGAAATCACAGATGATGCAAGGCTCAACCTTATGGATTCCAGAGCCTTCTGATCAAGAACACTCCATTCTTCATCCTTCATATCTGTGGGCTTGTATGCAACCCCACCTAATGGTACGTACAAATCTTTCTATTACAGATAATCTTCTATTTGCATCCTCTAATGTTGATAATTCTTTCTGTTAAACTTCTCCATTTGTAGCTTACTTTCTTCTACCATTGCTGTACTCCCACTCAATTATAAACCCTTGAGAATGACCTGTAATCAAATAATAACCTGCTCCCTGCAACCTTGCTCTGATACCACTTGTTAGGAACCCCAAGGAAGCATAATTGATTACCTTTCTTATAAGCAATTAAACATGGAATTGTACCAGAATGATTAAGTAACTAGAAACTTGAAACAACAAAGAATATGAGAGACAATACACAATCTTGTATTAAATACTCTTCAGAAGGAAATACAATAAAGAAGTGCCACAGTCTTCTTCCACCTCTAAGGCTTCCCACACCTCTAAGACTTTCAGTAATCTTCCCTCAAAGTTCTCTCTTTCTCTCTCAACCACAACTAACTCAACAACCTGAGTTGTTATCCCCTCCTTGATAGCTTCAGCTGATCTCCTTGACCTTGCACCTTGCAGATCTCCTTTGACCTTGCTTTCTTGCTTCAATGCTTTACTTGACTTAATTAAAATACATGCCTCATGGGTCTTTAAAAAGGATCCCATGCATACAATAATTAGACTTCTAATTACAATAATTAGAAACATAGACTCAAGACTTAAATTAGTCTTCAACATGCAAACACTCTCAGACCTCTTAAAATTAGACGAGTCTAATTCTAGAAATGTAAAAATGAGCACTCTAATATCAATTAATGCCATTGCCGATAGAGACTCTTACACTGAAACTAAATAAGCATTGATATATAAGAGTCGAGTGCTTAAAGAGTTGATAAGTGACTTTTAATCTTTAAAGGACCTCAGTGAACAAAGTGATATCAGTCTTTTGCATAAATTGGAGAAGCTGCCTTGCAAACTTACATCATAAGATAACCAATTCTTTTCAGTATAAGAAATGATTTGAGAATTTGAAGGTATGTTCCAGGAAGAATTTGAAGATAAGGAATTTTTAGTAGCCTCTGTAGACAATATTATGGATAATCAGTTAACTTTGGATAATCTAAAAACTAGGTTAACTAGTCATGCAAAATCGGTCACAATAGTGAGAGATGCCATAGTCAGGGCTAAGATGATTTTAAAGAACACTATTACTCCAGATAGCATAGGGATATAAGCAGCTATCATCATATACGATGCTCACATGAAAAAAAATGGGGATATAAATTGAGACGGTTCTTCTTTGGTTTAATTTCCATTTTTCAAATGCACTTTTCTAACCGCTTTGGACATTTTCACATGTACTTTTGTCATATGTAATTACATGTAAAAATATGGGAGGTCAAAGTCAATAAGGACTCCTATCTTTGACTTGGTCAAAAATATTTAAGTCTTTTTAAAATCCTCAAGGCCTCTCCCTATAAATAAAGAGGGCCTCTTTTGTAAATGGATCTTCTTTTAGGGATTGGAAGCAAAAACTCTGCTCAAATTGAAATGACTTTTGAGACTTTGAACTCAGATTGTAAATCATATTTTATTAAGTAAATGAGAAATCAAGTGACTTTTCAAACTTTGTATTGGAATAACTTGTGTTGTGTGGGAAATTGTTCTTACATCCTTTTCCTAATACAATCTTATCTATTTGATTAAGCAGAGTGAGTGGAAATAATCTAGAAGATGTCTTGAATTTGATTATTGAGACTTTGTGCTCTTATAATTATCTTTAGTTCATGTTTTATTGTTTTAGAATGAAAGATATTGGAAAGGCTTTAAACTACTTTTATCTTTTGTAATCATATACCCTTTCATAGTTTTCGGTGAAGACTTTGGGCTGCACCTCATTCTAGTATTATATAAGTTATAAATTAGTAAGAGAAGCAACGATAGGCTTTGTACTCTCATGGGTTTCTTGTGGATTCAGTTAATATCCAAGGAATTTTCTTTCACTTTGTAAACATCATTTCTGAAAAATGAGAAATGGATGGTATGATCTCACCCCTAAGTTAATATTTAGTTTAGATTAGTTTAAAATAGTTTATAGGGAACCTCCCCTTGCTGAGAAGAGAGATTTATCTCATTACGCTGTGGCTGATATACCCATTTTGCCTTTAGTTAGCTGATGACAAAATATTCATCCAACATACCCATATTCTCCCATATTCAATATTGTCAATATTATTGTTCTTAAGCAAACTAAGTTTTATAGTATGTCCCACATATCATTATATCATGTATAACCTTTAATACATTAATGGTTTCCACCATTATCAAAACTTGTTACTGGACAAAGTTTTTAAGAAAAATTAGACAAACAAGTCATGGTTTATATATGTTTTAAACTTACATTAAAAACTCATTTTGAAACTAGCTCTCCATATTATCACCTTCTCTTAATTTAGTGAACCTTGAGAAATCTACATAATTATATGGTGGTAAACACAAAGGTCTTATTTGAAAATGTACACATATGTTAATGTTTCATTAATATGTTGTAGTTAGTTTTGTATGTCATAATATTCATATTTTATATTAATTCAAATTTAATTAAATGGATATTATATTAAAATCTTAAAATCATGTTGTTTTAAAAACATAACTTCATCCACCCACATATATCACTAAACACAAATATTTGAAATTGATTTTCTTTCTCCTCGCTTAACAAAACATAGACTTCTTATATGTGTTTTGAAGCTAATGGAGAGAGCAATGAAACCCAAAAATCGTTTGATTAAATTTTGTACCTATTGAGAGCAACAAATACAATTTCATTCAGATTTCAGAGTATTTAACCAAAAATTATGTTATTACTATGCCCTTTATGGCAAGGCAAGGAATGTTTTAAATACTTAACCCATTGCCACATATCTAGAAATACTAAAACTTATGTATAATAACATAGATTACTCAAAAATTACATAATAGTGATATTTTTATCTATAATTGGACAATAATATTGTCTTAGCCTTATCTTAGTTAAGTAAAATATTGTCTCTAATCCCAACGTATAGTTTGCCTATTGGGAAATTTTTCCATAAGTAAGACATAAAGGTAGAGATCATAGGGTACATCCTCGTGTAGCAACATACTACCGTATATCTTTATATTGATAGATATAATAACATAAATTTTGGCACTCTACTCATGGTGTATTTTTAAAAGTAGAAGCTTTAAACAAGGACCAAAGCATTGGCTTTTGTTTGATCGTACAACCAACACAAATTGCACAGATATAAGATCCTAATCTGAATGCCATACTTGTTTTTAAAACAAAAACAAAAAATATGAACTCTAAACACATGGTGTTAGAGTATTATGACACCAAATTAATAGTAAAAGACTGGCAAATAAAATTTATTTATTTATTATCAATGTATTATACTTCTAAAGGGAAAAAGGTTGATACAATTATTTTCCTCGAGCAAATGAATCCCTTCATCAGACACACCTGGAGCATGGAAAAAAATACAGTCGTCTAACCTTCCTAATCCAAGCAAGCAATATTACTTATACACAATTGATATTAAGTTTCAAATCTTTGTTTAGAGTTGAATACACTAAATTACAATAACATAAGTCCAGAATTTCATCCATCTCACAATACTTGGAAATTAGAAATAAAGGATGTCTATTTTTTTACTGCATATTAAGACTTCTATGTAGGACGCTTTCCTATTACAAAGCTACATTTGAAAGATAAAATTTATATTGCTGGTATTTTTGTTTTGCTCATGCTAAATTTTACCAAAAGGAAAAAGCCACTACATTACAAGTTTTAAACCCTAGATCTCCGTCTGCTAAAAATTTGTGATTTCAACTCTACTAACAAAATATTTTGAGTGATCATGCAAGTATAGATGTAGACAAATGTTATCAGGGATTCCCAAAATCCAAAAGGCAAGAAAATGATCATTTGGGTGTAAACATTGATTGGAATGGAAAGGGCAACATATTTGAAGATAATAGGAAAAGCAAAAGAGTAGCAAAAATATATATACAACCAAAAACTAATATGCAATACCAAGGAGAAAATTACAAGAGGAAATAGCTCGATCTATCCTTGGTTTACAAAATCATGATTTTCATGATAAATAATTAGCATATGATATTTTAGTATATCAAATTTGCATACTTTTTATTTATTTAAAAATAACCAATTCTAGCAGGGTGACTAGAACCATTCAATCGATAAATTACATGTGACAAATAATATTTATTTAGAGAAAATATTTCATCAAAAAATAAGTTTTACATTGGTCTCAAAATATAATATGCCCAACAGATCAAATCACTGTAGTTCCTTCCTTGAGGGAAAAGCAAAAGCTCAAAACTCCTAAGACACATTAAAATCTATGTCCAATAAATAGCTCTTAAATTTGTAATGTTCTCGGGTATCTAGGATGTTTTTCTTTACTGTATCAGTCGTTATATCATTTAAATAGAATCATCCAACAATTACCAAAAAAATCCAAAATTAATCCTAATGCCTAGAACATTTTATTCAACAGTATATTGTGCATACACCAATTAACATAGGTCATTTCACAAGGAAACAAGGGTAGAATCACTTGCCTGAATTCAATGAACTCCTCCTCCTTGTTTATGCATTCACCCCCATTTCATTTTTTGTTCAAAAGGCAAATTAATAGATTCATGCATTTAATTATTTTCACCCATTTCACTATCTATTTCACTATTCCCCCATATGGCGCAAGGGGTGAGAGTGATTACTGCAAGATAAAAAAATTAATTTTAGTCAATGTTCAAATTTAATAACTTCTTTTTTGTTCCCCAAAGATGGCATATCTGGTGAAGATTGCAGGTTTGAAATAAATGTTTTAAAAGTCCTTTTTGATAACATTTCTTTTTCTACTAGTTATGGTATTACACTTCGGCATTTAGACTTGGTTTGCCATTTAATTTCAAGCATGCATTATTTAATTCCCTTTAATTGATATTGGATGATCTAATACAAATTGCAATCATGCCTCTATCTTTATGCCACTTTATTATTTTTTAAATGTCGTTCTATTTTATAAATATTTATTGTATTTTATTTAACCTGAATTTGAATTTACCTTAATAAAATATTTGAAAACAAAGATGAGACATTTAAAGTTGTTTTTGATAAGTGACTGGTAGATTCAAAAATTGATTCAATGGTTAATATTTTAAAGTTAAACCAAGTATCATGACAATGTCTTATATCCCCAAGACAAGTATGATGAGGAGAATCACCATACATATTTCTTATGACCAACATTTAAACACAAATTTTAAAGAAATTTCTACATATCTCCTTGGTAAATATCCCTTTTTACCAAATATTTATTATGTTATAAGTTACTAACATCAATGTCGATATAGTTATCTAACTGTGTCAATTAAATAATTTTCAAAACACAATTGTCAAAGCGGTGACTCAGATCGACCCAATTACCAAATAGCTCAAGGCAAAACAATGACTCTATACAATAGTTCTTTGGATTTATTTATATCGTATTACCACCAATAAGGCATCCTGCACAAAATGCATACATGTGTACCATAACCAATGCATAATGAATGACACATACACCATCATCAACAAAAGAACAATAGCTCATCGATAGGGTATCATAAACAAGTGCCTTAAAACACAACACAAAAAAAGGAGATGTGACATCCTACCCCCGTTGGAAGAGACATTGACCTGATGGCTTAGTCAACTTAGGATTGAGCATAAACTTAAAAGAAACATCTCATAATTGTTCAACTGTACTGTTGATCAAGCAGTTGCTTTAGAAAACATGAATTATTTTCAAAAATTGTATTAATTTATTTTGATTTCCTATAAATGGAAACCCACAAGTTTGCTTCCTTAGCAAGATTTGGTTTGATTTTTATATTTTTTCACAATAAATTCACATGCTTAGCAGTTTTTTTCATAAACTTTATTTAGATTTTATCACTTATTTCAATTAGAGTGAAGAGTAACAACATATCCATATGTGTCCCATACCACATACATAAAACATTATCACAAATCATATAAATATTTTTTATTAACCATGCACACATGAGATCCACACAAAGCCAAAAACAAATGGCTAGGGAGAGTTACACAAAGCCTCTAAGTCAATACTGGTTCTACTCCACGTAGCTCCTGATAAGTATGATGATGAATAGGAACTAGAAATAATAAATATCTAATGTATATAAAAATACAATATTTAGGAATAAACATTCCTTAGTATACATATGTATGGCCATATAACTAAATTTGATAAGTTCCCCTTACTAAATCCTGAATTCGACAAGCTCCCCTTATCGGATCCAAACTCAGTAACTATCAAGTTAATGTGAGACTAACTAGGATTCCCTCCCATCTCTTAGTACTCACGTTCCTTATTCATCACTCATCCCTTAGGTATACCCAACCTATGATCTCTAAAAAATGCACATGGCTCAATGTTTCACACAAAATTTCATATTACTTATGTAAGATGATATTTTACTTGTATTACTAAGAACATATCACAAACCTTTGCAATATTTCTGTTAGTTTAAATTAACTGAAACTTCTTAAAATTCAATTATCAATCCTCATCACTCCATGTGATTAAATTAACCTAGGTCTGTCCAAATTATGTTTGAACATTTTTGGAGTCCTCCCCCTTTATCATGATGTTCCACACATCATGAGATTATGTTAAACGGGTCTTTAGACAAACCATACCTAAGATAGTTAATAGAGGCTTATTGATTTTTAGTGCAACTCATATAATAATCAAGGATAACCTTGCAAAAAGGTAAAAATACATCAATAAAGAGTTAAAATACAATTGACACTCCTTAATTGATTCATGAGTTTTTTCATTTGTAAAATTTATCCACAAGAATCTCCAAAGACTCACAACCCCAATCATGGGTGTGGCATGGTTTCACACAAGTGGCAATACAAGCCCAAGATTCAACTCAGTTATCAAGTATGGTATTGCATGCCATTAAATTACTCATTGATTTTTACAACATGTACTATCAAAATGATGTAATAGTCAACAAGAAAAGTGAAAAGACAATTCAAAAGGTTGACACCCATAAGGGTTCAGATATCATAATCTAGGATAAACCACATGCTATATAATCTTGCATGCATGGGTATCTTATGGTTATAGCAGCAAAAACTTTGTCCATGACATGTAAGCATAAGTGAGTCACCCCCATAATCGACATCAAATTATCAAAAATAGCACCAATAGTGCTTAACAAAATCTCTAAGCCACTAGAATAACTTTTTGAAACAAGAGTATCTTCTACCCTTTGAAATAATGAGGGGGAAAATACCTTAACAAGGTCACACTAAACACCCATATTTATTCTACTCTCATCCCTCCAGCTGAGAGAAAACACCAAAAGTTTCCCAACTCACTCCGCTAAAGTGGCTTGCATGCATGGGTATCTTATGGTTATAGCAGCAAAAACTATGTCCATGACATGTAAGCATAAGTGGGTCACCCCCATAATCGACATCAAAGTATCAAAGATAACACCAATAGTGCTTAACAAAATCTCTAAGCCACTAGAATAACTTTTCACAGCAAGAGTATCTTCTACCCTTTGAAATAATGAGGGGGAAAATACCTTAACAAGGTCACACTAAACACCCATATTTATTCTGCTCTCATCCCTCCAGCTGAGAGAAAACACCAAAAGTTTCCCAACTCACTCCGCTAAAGTGGAAAGGTAATAGTTGACCATAAAAGATCACTGATCCTATATAAGATAATATAAAACGCATAAGTGGGTCACCCCCATAATCGACATCAAAGTATCAAAGATAACACCAATAGTGCTTAACAAAATCTCTAAGCCACTAGAATAACTTTTCACAGCAAGAGTATCTTCTACCCTTTGAAATAATGAGGGGGAAAATACCTTAACAAGGTCACACTAAACACCCATATTTATTCTGCTCTCATCCCTCCAGCTGAGAGAAAACACCAAAAGTTTCCCAACTCACTCCGATAAAGTGGAAAGGTAACAGTTGACCATAAAAGATCACTGATCCTATATAAGATAATATAAAACATGACATTTGGATAACCTTTTTACTCGAAAGTAGGAAATTCCCTCAATAAGTTAGAGTCACAATCTAACATGATCATATTTATAAAAAGTTTGATGCCTACACCTAATTGGTGTCAAAAAGTCTCAACAGCCCATAAGAACTTATCTTAATGAAACCTAATATCCAAATCTACAAGATAAACTCGAGTGTGTAGCTGACCAACTTATCTCACTATCAAAGGAGACAAGGTCATTTGCTGCTAGGAGACAAAACATAAAAAGGAACTCATATGAGGTTCCTTATCAAGGTTATCCATGTGGCATCACTAATTTATCACTCTAGACGAGGGTCACCTCACACACTCACATGTAATTGAATAAGTATAATGGAAATCCATGTACAATATCATGCATCCTCGATTCCACAATAGACCAAAATGTATGAAACCCTCTAAGCTCCATGCAGACAAGGTTTTTGCCAAAGAAAAACAACTATCCATGAACTCCTCCTGGGATTACTCCCATGGATAAGGTCAACATCTATGTAATGAGGGAATAACTTCCCTAATATACTCCCATCAATTCTACTCTCATTGCATAGAGTGAGGGAACCATAAGACATATCGAACTCACTCCATTAAAGGGCCAAGGAACATAATATAACAAAAGGGTTCATTGATCTAATGAAACAAAACTTAAGATCACCTGACATTTATTCCCATTTGCTTTGTATCAAACCACCAATACAATAACATGGCTCAAAATCCTCAACAATACACAAGGAACTATCATAACAACAATAAAATAATATATGATGTAGGTGATTAAACCCTAATTTGATTCCACATCTAATTACCTCATGGACTAGATGGTCCAGGCCTTGACACATGAGAGCAACACTAGTTTCAAAGACCAAAAGCACACAACTGATTATCCCATTGCTCCTAGTGTTTAATCTAGGATTTGTGATGTGCACACAATATTGTCCCAGATAAATGGAACTACTTAATAATATTGTTAGGTTATGGAGCTAAAAGCTTCACTGATGCAGACATGGAGGAAGTTGCAGAAGAGTTACGGAGTGTCACAGACACCGGCGTCGATCAGGCAAACCGACGATGGTAGGAAGGAGACAGAAGACAACCGACCTCGGTCATGGATCGGCCGGCGTCGGCACCCCCAGGCAGACAGGGACTGACGTCGATCGCCTGTGTGGTTCGAGCTGCGAGTATATTATGGGTAGTTGGTTGACGAACCAAGTGTTTGCATGTTTAGAGCTATTCTTAGACTTAGAGCTGCAGATTTAATTATTGTATTATTGTCTAATTATTGTTTGGATGAGATCTATATATGGACTCATGATTGTATTGTAAAAGTGTGCTAGAAAGCCATAGAGCTTTTAGAGAGAGCTAGCGTAGCTCCTCCTAGTTCCAAAGGGGTGTTGAGTGTGTTTGATCAGGGAGAGTTGCAAGGTCAAGGAGCTGATCCACCGGGGTACTGGTTGAAGAATCATAAGGACTTGGTGAGGCAAGGACAAGGGTTCTTCAGGGGTGTAGAGATATCTACATTGGTGAGTAAGGTCTAGTGATTTGCAGGTAGCAGCAGAGAGTAGGAGATCTACTTGGAGTACGGTTGTGTACTTGGTGAACTGGCAGCATTTTACTGACTAGTTGGCGAGGTGAACATCAATTCTATATTGGAGTTGATTGTTGGGACCGAGAGAGAGAGGGAAGAAGGTATTGAGGTGTGGTGAACCTTTGAGGTGGAGGAAGAAGTGGCATCTTCCTTATTGTATATTCTTCTGAGTGATTATTAATACAATTGTGTATTGTCTCTCAATTCCTGTGTTGTTTCATATTTCTAGTTACTTATTGATTCTGGTATAATTCCGTGTTTAGTTGCTAATACAAGAAGTAATCACATGTGTTCTAATTGGTAGAGCAAGATCCTGACTCAGTAGGGATCAGAGCATGTTTATTGTTCGTGGTGTCCCCTGACAAATATTACTAGACTATTATTGTCTATCTGCAATGATGTTACACTACCTACACTGGAAATTAGAATCCAAATATGTAATAAATTATATAAGATAGTACTAGATGTCATGATGGTAAGAAGTAATTTCAAATCAATTTGATTAAGTAGTATCTTAAAATATCATTCACGAATTTGTGAATGAGCACAATAGGTTGAGTGTTGAACCTAGAGCTTTGATACCATAATATAAGGATCCCTCTGATTAGTATATCAAAAAAATGTACCAGATTTTTTTTTAATTATAAAATTTACCCAAAAAGGCATTCTTACTTTTCCTTCCCTAGTTCAACAAGTGTGAATCATCATAGTTCACTGAGTTAGTGTTTACATAAAATACAAAAACAAACCTTAAAATAATGCACAACACTGAATGTTCATTATCTCAATAGTGACATTAGCACAATATGCAAATCACATGCCAAGCACTGGAATCAATTCAAACAATCACAAAGATTGCTCTGCAATCAAGCCAACCCTAACCTAGCCTAAAGTTCTAGACCCGATGCCCCCACCACAACTGGGGAAGCCTACATATCCTTTTCTCAGAATCGGGGTCTGATGTAGTTCTCCTTTTACTTATGATGGTCTCCTCCATGAGATGCCATCATTGAAGAGGTTATTACTCCAAGCCAAACAAGGGACAATCTATTTGTGACACATACAAGCTCTTAAAGCTCTTATCATCAATCTCATAGCTATATGACACACTCAAGTTGCTTATAGCATAACACCTTACTAATTCAGGCTTGTGTGCTTACCCAATAACTCTCACATAAAAACCAGATATTAGCAATGATGAAGAAATCCACATTTTATGATCCACAAAGAATCACCTCAACAATTCACTTCGATAATCATAAATGTCACACCAAGGAAAACATATTAGGGTTAGTTTCCTATGCCCACGCTCACTCCTTGAGCTATCATACATATATGTGATGTCACCTACATATGCAAAATCAGGGCTAGATGTATTTCTCCAAAACTAATGGTTTCATTTAAACATTATAGAACACTTTATCGCTTTTGTCAAAATGTAATTTGATAATCCAGTTCTTACTATACTTTGTGATCACACGTAACCTAGGCATACCAACCATAGTTTGATCTAATGAATCCCCTCACTTAAAATACTATCCATGGGGAGCACACTTAGGTTTACATAGCCAATTAAGGTTGAATTAACTATACCCCATCCTATGAAAAACACACTTAGATATTCTTAGCCAATTTAAAGTGCACAAAGCTAATTTTAGGTAATTAGTTCATGCTTAGTTACACAACTAGTTATAAGTGTACTTATCAATACATAGCATGATTGGCAACATAAAAGTGTAGGCACCTAAAATTGGACACCAACAACCTCCAACCAAGTTTTTGGCCAATTATCATCCAAAATGCATAATTTGGCCTAAAAACACTAAACCAAATTAAAAAATTTGAAACTGACATATTCAAATGCCAATTTTGGCTAGGGTATTCCTAAATGGGGCAATGTAATTTATGGGCCAGCTAACTTTGATCAGATCATTCTGAGTCAAAATGCCAATTTCGCACCTAGGTGCTCTGGATTGATCTTTCCTATCAAATCTCTTGCACAAGACACGTGCCTTTGTTATTTGCTGTTGATAATATCCTAAATGGGATAATAGATCCAATGCATCTAACATCACCTTCTAATTTTAATCTAGTTGAATTTTGGACCAATAACAAGGCATTTAGATCAATTTGAGTAATTTGTGCATAAAGTGCTTAAACATGTTTAAGAGCTAATTAAACCAAATTAGAGCCTAATCAAGAATTCCATGAAAACTTGTTGAATAATTTGTTTTGGAATTGAATATTGAATATCTGCATCATTAGGTGACCTTATTTCTTGGGAAGACATCCCTAGACCATAAATGCCACAAATATCAGGATTCATGCCCTCCATGCCTCATCAAAGCCCTCCATACCTCTTAATTGCTCCTCTATCCCAAATATTAATGAGCCTATTTATCAATTTTAATTGCAAAATTGGATTAATCTTTAGCCACACATCTCAATCCTAAGATAGACGGTTCAGGCTGATTCTATTCAGTTGTAAAAATCTATAAATAGAGAGGCCATGAACATCATTTCTAAGCTATTTTGGTGCAAAGTTATTATGGTCAAATATCTTCAAAAAGCTTAATTATTCAAAGTTTTAATTCAAAATTGATTACAAAGCTTCATGCAATTAGTGTTACCATGCCAAATTGATTCCAAGCCACGCCAAGCCACAAGGTGCCAAGGACAAGAGGAGATATCCAAGCCTCCTTTGATGAAGACTTCGTGAGCACAAGGCGAGCAAGCCACCACTACAAAGGCATTTGGAACATCCAAGGAAGGTGAAGGAATTCTTGTTATTTTTCCTTACTTTTTAGTTGTGTTTGTCATTTATTTTGTTACTAAGCTCACCCTAGTAACTAGGCATGAAGATGTTAGCTTAGTGTTCTTTTATTTGGTTTCATTCACTAACACTATACTAATCTCCTCCTCTTATTCAAATTCCTAGTTCACAAAAATCATACTTAGCATATCAAAAACACACTAAGTATATCCAAAAACATGTTTAGCTATATAAGTTGAGCATAGAACATTTTGCCGAGTTTAATCAGCCCCAAGTATTACAAGACCAATTTGGCTACTCTTGTCGATGAAAATATAACTCCATGATGCTTAATCAACCATATCATCATGGTACCACCTCAAATATGTTACCCAAAGCATCCACACCAACACAATGTTTTTAATACATTGAAACGATATACTTCCATCAGTTTAAACAAAAACCATATAAACCATAAGATGCTAATATGTTTATAATACATCCCACCATTAATAAGTAATTCATCTATTTCCTGATTCCCCCCTGAGGTTTTACCATTTATTAGAGTGGTTTAATATTTTATCAATTTAGCTAGTGATCAGTTTAGGCAAGGCTCATCTATGACAATTTTATAATTTCCAATTCTTATTTGTATAAAATCAAGTTAAGCTATATATAAATATATCATTGATATTATCCTTTTATTGGTATTATTTTTGAGGATGCCGAGTGATTATATAATTAATAACTTCAATTAACATCTCATATGGTATTTCTCTTAATTCTTTTTAGAATAATAAGTCCATAAATTCATATAATAAAATATCAAATTTATTATCTGGTGATCTTTATATTATTGTCTGAAGATCAATATGTTTTTATAATCCTTAACACTTAACTCTTTCCATTTTTACTACATGTCATACTACCACGACCATCTTTCTCATTTGAATATTAACCCATTCATATACCTTATTGAAGATATGCTAAGTGTGAATATAGTTCAAACTAGGTATAAATATTTATGCATATTCTTCCATATTCAATATTGTCAATATTGTTGTCTATAAGCAAACTAAGTTTTATAGTATGTCCCACATATCATTATATCATGTATAAATTTTAATACATTAATGGTTTCCACCATTATCAAAGCTTGTTACTAGGCAAAGTTTTTATGAAAATTTAGAGAAACAAGTCATGGTTTATTTATGTTTTAAACTTACATTAAAAACTCATTTTGAAACTAGCTCTCCATATTATCACCTTCTCTTAATTTAGTGAACCTTGAGAACTCCACATAATTATACGGTGGTGAACACAAAGGTCTTATTTGAAAATGTACACATATGTTAACATTTCATTAATCTGTTGTAGTTGGTTTTGTATGTCATAACATTCATATTTTATATTAATTCAAATTTAATTAAATGGATATTATATTAAAATCTTAAAATCATATTGTTTTTAAAACATAACTTCATCCATCCACATCTATCACTAAACACAAATATTTGAAATTGATTTTCTTTCTCCTCACTTAATGAAACATAGACTTCATATATGTGTTTCGAAGCTAATAGAGAGAGCAATGAAACCCATAAATCATTTGGTTAAATTTTGTACCCGTTGAGAGCAGTAAATACAATTCCATTCGGATTTTAGATTATTTAACCAAAAATTGTGTTATTACTACGCCCTTTATGGTAAGGCAAGGAAAGTTTTAAATACTCAATCTATTGCCACATATTTGGAAATACTCAGACTTATGTATAATAACATAGATTACTCAAAAATTACATAATAGTGATATTTTTATCTATAATTGGACAATAATATTGTCTTAGCCATATCTTAGTTAAGTAAAATACTATCTCTAATCCCAACGTATAGTTTGCCTATTGGGACATTTTGTCATAAGTAAGACATAAAGGTAGAGATCATAGGGTACATCCTCATGTAGCAACATATTGCCATATATATTTATATTGATAGATATAATAACATAAATTTTGGCACTCTACTCATGGTGTATTGTTAAAATTAGAAGTTTTAAACAAGGACCAAAGTATTAGCTTTTGTTTGATCGTACAACCAATGAAAACTACGTAGATATAAGATCCTAATCTAAATGTCATACTTATTTTTAACAAGAACAAATAATATGAACACTAAATGCATAGTGCTAGAGTATTATGACACCAAAGTAATAGTAAAAGACTTGCAAATAAAATATATTTATTTATTATTAATGTATTATACTTCTAAAGGGAAAAAGGATGCTACAACTATTTTCCTCGAGCAGATGAATCCCTTCATCAGACACACATAGAGTATGGAAAAAAATACAGTTGTCTAACCTTCCTAATGCAAGCAGGAAATATTACTTATACATAACTGATATTAAGTTTAAATTTTTTGTTCATAGTTGAATACACTAAATTACAATAACATTACATGTTTAGAATTTCATCCATCCAGGCAAATAGAAATAAAGGATATCTATTTTTGACTGTAGATTAAGACTTCTATCTAGGATGCTTTCCTACTACAAACCTCTCTTTGACAGATAAAATTTATATTGCTGGTATTTTTGTTTTGCTCATGCTAAATTTTACCAAAGGAAAAAGCCGCTACACTACAAGTTTTAAACCCTGGATCTCTGACTGCCAAGAATTTGTGATTTCAATTCTACTAACAAAAGATTTTGAGTGATCATGTAGGTCTACATAGAGACAAATGTTATCAGGGATTCCCAAAACCCACAAGGCAATAAGACGATCATTTGGGTTTAAACATTGATTAGAATGGAAAGGGCAACATGTTTGAAGATAATAGGAAAAGCAAAAGAGTAGCAAAAATATATATACAACCAAAAATAAATATACAATGCCAAGGAGAAAATTACAAGAGGAAATAGCTCGATCTGTATTTGGTTTGCAAAATCATGATTTTCATGATAAATATTTAGCATATGATATTTTAGTATATCAAATCTGCATACTTTTTATTTATTTAAAAATAACCAACTCCAACAAGTTGAATATAACCATTCAATCGATAAATTACATGTGATAAACAATATTTATTTGGATACAATATTCCATCAAAAAATAAGTTTTACGTTGGTCTCAAAATATAATATGCCTAACAGATCAAATCATTATAGTTCCTTCCTTGAGGGCAAAGCAAAAGCTCAAAACTCCTGAGACACATTAAAGTCTATGTCTAGTAAATAGCTCTTAAATTTGCTATGTTCTCAGGTATCTATGATGTTTTTCTTTACTATATCAGTCATTATATCATTTAAATAAAATCATCCAACAATTAACTAAAATTTCAAAAAGTAATCCTTATGCCTAGAATATTTTATGCAACAATATAATGTGCATACATCAATTAACACAATACATTTCACAAGGAAACAAGGGTAGAATCACTTGCCTGAATTCAATGAACTCCTCCTCCTTGTTTGTACATTCACCCCCATTTCATTTTTTGTTCAAAAGACAAATAAACAGATTCATGCATTTAATTGTTTTCACCCACTTCATTATCTATTTCACTATTCGCCCATGTGGCACAAGGGGTGAGAGTGATTACTACAAGATAAAAATATTAATTTTAGTCAATGTTCAAATTTAATACCAACTTCCTTTTGTTCCCCAAAGGTGGCATATTTGGTGAAGATTGCAGGTTTGAAATAAATGTTTTAAAAGTCTTTTTTGATAACATTTCATTTTCTACTAGTTATGGCGTTACACTCCAACATTTAGACTTGGTTTGCCATTTAATTTTAAGCATGCATTATTTAATTCCATTTAATTAATATTGGATGATCCAATACAAATTGAAACCATGCCTCCACCTTTATGCCACTTTATTATTTTTTTTAATGTCATTCCATTTTATAAATATTTATTGTATTTTATTTTACCTAAATTTGAATTTACCTTAATAAAATATTCAAAAATGAAGATGAGATGTTTAAAGTTATTTTTGATAAGTGATTGGTAGATTCAAAAATTGATTCAGTGTTAATTCTCTAAAGTTAAATCAAGTATCACAACAATGCCTTATATCCCATGACAAGTATGATGAGGAGAATCACCATACATATTTCTTATGACCAACATTTAAACATAATTTTAAAGCCATTTCTACATATATCCTTAGTAAATATCCCTTTTTAATAAATATATATTATGTTCCAAGATACTAGCATCAATGTCAATATAGTTAGCTAATTATGTTAATTAAATAAGTTTCAAGACACAATTGTCAAAGTGGTGACCCAGATCAGCCCAATTACCAAATAGCTCAAGGAAAAATAATGACTCTATATAATAGTTCATTGGCCTTATTTAAATCGTATTACCACCAACAAGGCATCTGACTCAAAATGCATGAACATATACCACAACCAACACATCATAAATGACACGTATGCCATTGCCAATAAAGAAGCAATAACTCATCAACAGGTTATCACCGACAAGTACCCTAAAACACAACATAGAAAAATTAGATGTAACAATAATTTTTAAATATTTATATTGCTTTTCCTATTGACTTTATAATTGAAGTTGATACATTTTATTTTATTTTTAAAGTATAAGAGTTTATAAGTAGAAGTAAAGATTAAAAAAATACAAAAGATTGAGCACTACGAGCAATATGTCTAACATTGGATAAAGGCGGAGGAAAATCATCTAAATTGTTCCTATTTTAACTTATTTTGGATGTATTAGATTTAAATAGGACAAAACTATTAAAATTAAAATTGCGTAAGATAGATCATTGCGATACAATTCTGAATTGTTAAAAAAAGAATGATTACACTTGCTAAATACATAAATGACCAAGAGAGAAGACACTTAGTTGTTATTATGTTTTATATTGTTCATTGCATGTGTATAGTCTACTTGAATACTTTGTACTAGCTCTGTGACTACTTGGCTCAGGGAATAAACTATCAGAATATATCAAGATGGTGTTGGTAAATGCTAAGATACTTGCGGTAACCAATTTTGTCCATTGTCTGTCAGTATTATCCTTATGTATTTTTTTGGTATATTATGCCACAAATCACTACACTTAGTTATCTAGATGATTTATGTGTAATTTAATAAACTCAATCATGTGCATAAATATTGTTTTTGTTTTTTTTTCCTTTAAACCCTATCTCCAATTTTAACACTAGCTTGACCTGAAAGTAGGGGGTTCAATATGGGTTTGAAAACCCCAACCACTCCCCACCGAATGGTTGAGTGCTGCCTACATTTCAATACTCTTAAGAGGGATCATACCACACATAGTTCTCCCATCTATGTGTGTGTGTGCACTCAATCATGAACCATTGGAAATTAATGGAATGCTTTGGCTTTCAACAATTGATAACATGCAACTTCTTTAGGGCTGCTCTTTTGATGATTTTTCAAATTTTAATGTTTTTAGATAGTGTCTCAAAGATGTGCAAATGGATTTCTCAAGCTTTTCCAAGTGAGTGCTATATAGGAATGGCCTTAGACTTCACTTGTATTTATAGATGGCTCTTTGGTATTTACCCCCATAATCGACATAAAAAACACACTTAGGCTAACCCAAGGGAAGGATTTAAATTTGAAAAATAATCATATGAAGTCTTGGGACATTGTCGGTGACGATGGACACTTGTGGTAACCACTAACATTTAATTATTGTCAGCTCTATCTGAAGAGGGAAAATAGTGATCTGGAATATGGTGATAGTCTGCTTAGGATAATGGAATGTTTTAGGATAGACTAGGGAGATCATGAATATGAATGATGACAAATTGGGTTGGCCAAGTCAATATATAGATAAATGTATAAGGGAAAGGGTTCATAAGATTCAAATGTATACACACATCATGTATGCCAAATATATGTCAAAATTGATGTTGTCAAGTACCCAAATTAGGTGTATAAAAATACCCTCCCTTTAGTCTAGTATTGAAAATGTTAGACTCAAAGGATAAAAGAAATAAATTTGGTACATGTGTGTAACTGCACTTGGTGTTGACAAGTATGCCCCAAATATTTGACTTGCTCCATGTAAAACTTCTAAGGAAACATGCAGAAATCAATTTCCACTCACAATAAAAACATCTAAAACAATCTAGATCATTGAATTATTTGTAATTGAAAAGTCAAGGACTAAATACACTTTTGATATGCTAACCAAGTTACCATTTGAACTCATTTGAATAATTCCATGAGGTGATTATGCCCAAGGAGATGTCACTACTACAAAGATGGGTTGAAAAGTATAAATGCCTCAACCCCCATTAGAGATGAAGAAATGTTAGAAGTTGACCAACACAAAACTGCAACCATGCCACTTTAAATATCATCATAACTCTTTTGATGGAACCCTAAACTAGGTTCATATGTGAATTAGAACTCTAAAACAATTGTTATTGGCATATTTTAGAGCCAAAGTGATTATGTAGTACCATCAAACTCATCATAGGAATTAAAGATAATTGCATAAACACCAATTATGCCCCTTATCTGATCCATTTGTACCTCAATGTGATATATAATGCCATAATATGTATGTCAATCTGATAAATTTGATAGAATGTGTTCAATTTGACCCACATAATATGTCTTTTAATGTCATAGAATCTGTCAATTATTCCTCACAATCTTGTAAAATCTATGTATTTTACCTTGGTCTGGATTAATAGGTAAGATTAATCTAATTAAGATAGAGTTTTGAAATAGAATTCAAATCAATAGATATAACATTCAAGCATACATATGAATATAAATGATTAAAAAATAATTATTCTAATTTAAAAAGGGCATCTGATAAATATGGAAAGTATTAAAGAGATCACGATACTTAGCTTTTCTAGTTTCCTATCTAACTATGACTATGTTTTGGAAGTGGAAATTAGGATATGCATGTCTCTAGTTTGCTCAATTTAGGAATCAATCTATTACCTGGATTGGGTCAGTTCAGTATTTCCAATTAATATTAACCTATTGGTCATTACTAATCCATGTGAAAGTGTGTCATGGTGATTATATGGTCACCTATGACTGTCTTTGTTTGGTTTGTGTTTGTGACATTAAACCCTATTAATGTGCATAAATTTATAAATTAATGCCATTTGCCTTGAAACCCTGAATGTACTTGGGATAGCTATAAACCTATAAAATGGATGAAGTGTAATGGGTTGAGTTGACCCCAATCAACCCTGCTTGATGATTAGATGTTGCATATGTATTTAATACACCAAGGATGGAAATCAAGCCACACGTAGTTCTCCTAACTAGTGTGATTGTGAAATCATGATCTTTTGTTGTGTATGTAGTTAATGATTGGATTTGATACTTGATAATGTTTGCTTTGACATGGTTTTTAGTGTTTTAGACTTGGCTTATGACTGATCCTAGTGATAAATATGAAAATTGGGAAGAATAGGGTATAGTTTCTTAGTGTGCAATAGTATATAGATGTATAACAGATAAGTGTTATATATTTTTGAATGAGACCTTGATTTGTGTATGTACATATCCATTTGAATAATTCCTCATGCCACTAACACACTATGTTAATTGGCCAACCTTATAAAATAATTATTGTTGCTCGTGGGTCAATTTTGACTAGTACGGGTCTTTATCGACTAGCGATGATGACTATAACTTTCATAACTGACCCGTGTACAAGTGGACTAATCTGAGAGTCTAGAGATGTCTATGTAGAATATTTATCATGTTTGAAATAGACAATGAGGTTCATATAGGTGTATAATAACAAAATGGAAGGGTTGACATGCAAGTGTGAGAGGATGATGAATTAAGACCTTATTTGGGTGCTTAAATCATATGTGGTAAATGTGTGTCAAGCTTGTCATTATCAAGTAATGAAGACTAGATATTAACATCTAAAAATAACCCCTTTTATTTTAGCAATGGAATTGCAAGAGCAAAAGGATAAACTATACCTAAGTGTGTACAACACACTTTGCCTTTTAGGAGATGACTCCAAATGCAAAACTTTATTCTATGCAAACTTGAAATGAGAATGAATTAGTCATTGTACACATGTGAAACATAAAATTTGAAAATTTTAAAGAGCAAGGTTTAGAGTAAATACGTGTGTTGGAAAAAGCCTTATTTCCCTTGTAACTTGTTGGAGATGATGCCTCCTTATTGAAGGATTTGAGAGTTAGGGTAATCATTCCTAAAACTTGTGCAACTATGCATGATCTTAAGTTGGGAAAACAACATTCCCCAACCCTCATGAATGTAAGGAAAAGTACACAATGTATTAACCCAAATAACTATGCATGAAAAAGATAGGGATAACCATGCCATTAGGTTCAACTCAAAAATAGATCACTATGTAGGTAAAATCAAAGAATCGATCAAGTGAGATTCACTCAAAAAATGAATCAACCACTACAAATGGCTTATAGATTCAAATGTAATGTTTTACTCTAATTCGATCCATGTAAAAACAACAAAGAATGATCACAAAGGAACAAATAATGTTCGTGCCCCCATTGTGTACACATGTTTATGAAGTGTTAATTGGAATGATGGCCATTTGTAATTAAAATATAATTGTGTTGTTTGTGTGTATGTGCATGGACCAATATCATGCCCCCTAAATTTATACCATTGATATAGAATGTTATGCATCTATCTATTGAATTTGAGAACATCTATCTCAATTGTATATGAATGCAAACATTTGAAATTATGTTCTTGTAAATGACTATGTGCATGCCCATGCATATGCCCCTATACTCTATATCATTGTATCAATATCTATTATTTATTTGAAATAATCTGATATCTAAACCATCTGAATCTTTAAAATCCATGAAACTTTGTACTTAACTCTAATTTTATACTTATGGAGGTTTGTGTCTCTAAGATTGGCCTATCCTTTTTGAGATGAGGGATGTATCATGTAATTCATTCATTTTAAAAGAAGAATGAATTATTTCATGTCATTTTCAAAGACAACATCATGCAATATCATTTGATCATGTGGAGAGTATGTCATCATAGTAATAGATGTAGTGATCAAGGCATCTATGTAACATATGGAATGTAGGGCATGCAAGTGTCATATCTAGATAGGTATGTCAATGAAACATGTAATATAAGTATCTTTAAATAAAAATACATATTAATTATATATTATATAGATAATGGCACCCCTAAATGTCATTAATCTCAACAAACACAAATGTTAGGTGTCACACATAGGCCAAAAGGCCACATACAACGGACATAAGTTATCAAGCAAACAAAGCCAAATGTCACATATAGTAGGACATAGACATTTTGTAAAGAAGGGATATCAAAGGATGCCACATCAAGATGTATACAATATTTTATGATTATGTATCACCTTAGTCTTGTACACTTGACAAATTCAGACCTTGGTTGTTCCTCTTAGTTTTACACATACCTTGCTTTTGTAGGGCTCACATCTACTCTATCTTTTATCCTTTTGCCTATCTCTTAGTCCGACCAGCCTTAGATTAATGACACAGACAACTTATCTTTCCTAAAATTCTTAAAATATAATTATCTTACACTTTTATAAGTTCTAATCCTGTACCTACTTTCCTGCTCCCTAGACAGTAATGTCTGAGACAGATAGTAGCATTGATATTACTGTCCTGATCTGATGTAATTATCCAATACCCTAAAGTCATCTAATTTATAAATGAAATGTATTATAGTGGTTAGCCTAAGTGCTTTAATGTGAGTTATCTCTTGATAAGATTGGTATAAATATAATATCAACCATTGTCCATTCCTCACCTAGTAAAAGACCAAAGAAACCAAGGCACTTATCAGAAAGCACTCTATCAAACATTCAATTGATCAAAGCTTCCCTATTGCCACACCAATCATATGTAAAACACATATATAGGTTTGAAGTACTAAAGGAGTAGTCATAATGTCATTTTTACAAAGTTACAAACTAGGTCATTATTGTACTTGCTTTACACACATTGCATGATCAAACACAAGCCAACACATAGGGGAAAATTACATGAGTCTGAGGACCTCTTTTAGAGTATTAGCTATGTAGGTAGTGCCTTTGTTAGTGGGGTCATTAGGGTCAGCTTGAAACTATGTGTCCACTAACCCATTTTTCCCCAAGGTCACATTAAATATGGAAAGCTAGGGTTTTTGTCATTTTACTAAGAGTGATAGTCTACAATGCTGATCTAAATAAACTAAACTGAAGGTGAAGCCAAACCTAGAAGCATCTAGGTGGTTGCATCCTATTTAAATATATATTACATACAAGATGCTGACATCAAACATGGACAGTAGTGTTGATGCAACCGTATAGGCTAACGTAGCTATTTAGAGAGCTAGAGGCACCAGATTCAAAATCTGATGACTATTCTAGAATTTACTTCTTGATGCTTTTAATCTATTCTATATCTAAATCTACATTAGCATCAAAACTAGCTAAGTACTTTGTTTTATGTCATTTCTATATATAACTTAGTTGTATTTTCCATTAATAACTTACTCTTAGTTTAATAAATTTAGTATATGGTATCTCTGAGTTTAACATTTAATTAGCCTTTTGTAGATCTGATATTCATCTTTATGCCCTGTAATTTATATATTCTTAACCCTATCTACCCAAGAGGATTCATATCCCAAATTATGGTTAAACATTTGGTGAACCCAAACTTTGAGTATCATTATTATATAATCATTCTCTTATAAAAGCTTATTTCTTACCTTGTCGTAATCTTTTTGTTCTTTCTCTCTTTCATCATGGATGACATTGATTGCTTTGATGATTATGACTATGAAACCCTTCAAAAATCCCTCAAAATGAGAATCAAAATCAATTATTATTGAATTTATCTAAGTGTTAGGGCATACAATATCAAAGATTTGAATGGTGGTATTTGTTATCACTCTAATCAAGTCCATGCTATCATCTATTCACAGTATAATCTGATTCATGCCAAGGAGGATCCAAAGCATTTTCCCTTGCCTTCTATACTAAAATTGGTTCCAGATGGAGAAAAGGTACCTTCATTTGATCGTGACAATTTCCATCAACTCCATAAGGAAATCATGGAGGATTTACAAATCAATCATAAATGGGATGTTCCTTTAGGTTCATTGATCAAAATCCCTCCTATTCCTACATTTCCAAATAATATTCCCCTTATCAAGGGTGATGATCCTTCCTGACCTTAATTTTCTATTAAAAATTTTCAAAAGTTTAGCCAATAAATTATGGAATCTTTACCAAGTCATATTAAGCCATCAAGAAAAAGGAAATATCCTACATCCACATTGCAAAAGAATAAAAGTTTCAAATAAAAACATGTACCAATGTTAAAAGAGGTGCCTTTACCAATGCTTCGTCAAGATCCACTTGATATATCTTTACCAAAGGAGTATCAATTAAGTTCTAAATACATTCCAAGATCTTCAAATAATACACCAAGGGTACTGAATTTCAAAGATCCATTACCATTACCAAATTATCCAAAATGCAAGGACTTGCACTTATTATCCATGAGTATGATGATACTCATATGCCTAGATTCAAAAGAGGTGTTGGTTTAGAACTGATGATAACACCTATGTCAAAAACCAACATTCCCATGAATTATCTTATGTCTATGATGAGCACTATTGGGTATCTTCAAAAATAGTTTTCTATACTTCAAATGCAAGTGGCTTTCTGTAATGCTAATGCAAATGTTACCTCATTCAATAATCAAGTTCTTGCATAATGTATACTTGAATATCCTTATCCACCAAGTTTTGAACTACCACATTTCTATCTCTTTACAACACATAAAGACCCATTCAACCACATGTTTGGTTATATACATTTTTTTGGTTAATGGGCACAAGATGGCAAACTATTGCTAAAACTTCTCCATATGAACATTACAAATGAGGCTCAAAACTGGTTTTATAGCCTATCAAAGAGTTGATTAATCACTTTATTACAATTAGAATATGCTTTCTTCATGTCTTTCAATATCCACAAGGTGCCAAAACTTACATTGGAACATTTGCACAATTTCAAACAACGTAATGATGAGTCCTTTCAAGATTATACTATTTGATTCAAAAGTACATCATATGAGCTAGCATTTAGACCCTCAAATTTGGAATTACAATTTATATCTAGTATAGGTTTTATATCTCTCTTAAATGAAAGAGCTTTGCATAAATAATATGAGTCATTCACTCATTTACATGTGGATGTAGATAGATATGTGGCATTCATACTTACTAATCCAAAGAAGCTTAGCATTTCTCCTTCCAAGTACCAAAGTTTTATTCCTCAAATAAAGGAAGGAGATAAATTGACTAAAGAGTATTATTAGAAAAAATGCGGCATTCCTAAACTCTATATGAATATTTTACAAATGTTACTTAACATAGGGCCAATCTAGGGTCCAAGTCCCATACAAGAATCTTAAAGTGAACAACATATAAATTATCCACGCCAACAAGATATAACAATTAAATTGTACACAGGTGGTGATTTTTTTGGCATAACCATATTGATCCTAAATAAGCAAAAACTATTTGCAATGTAAGACGCTTACAAAAAATGGTATTCAATCTTACAAACTTATAAAATAAAGGAGATTTTAAAGATTCTTTGGGAAACATAACAACACTAATTGCTTGAGGTCCTAAAGTAATCCATTGGGTTATGTCAACCACATTTCCATATGCATTTACACTTGGAACTCTTTGAATATACCAAATGGAAGCAAAAATTGATCCAAATCAGCAAGGTATCTCTTTCCCTTATGAAGGTAAATTAATACACATTTCAAATGATAACACTAGATCTTTTACTACACATGCAAAATGTGAGGAGGAACATGCCATGTACCTTTTTAACCTATCAAATCATGATGTAAACAATGTAAAATATCCAAATTAGGGTTTTAAGGTTCACAATGGGGGGGAAATATCTATGACCATACATTGGATGGCATCATAGGATGATATTTCCTCATCAAAAATTCTAAAATACCAAAAAAATCAAAACATTAAAAAAAAAAAACACTTTTGGCACTTACATGTTTGATTGGATCCTTGGAATCTATGTGTTAGTTCAATGTTGAAGGATAACATATAATTTTATCCTAAATACCCATATATAGGCATACACAGATACATGATTTTATACACTTATGAGTGTTGGGCTTTCCCTCTACTCACATCACCAGGATATTGGGGGCATCCATCTTTTATGATCTTGATATACACAGGTTATATGATTCAATGATCACTTTAAACTATCATGTTTAAGCTTATATATGTACTTATACATGCTTTATCCATGCTTATATCTTATATAGGGTACTTCATATGCCATGCACTTGACATTTTTTACTAACACACTCAATTCATGGGCCATTATGACATGTTTATGTTGGTTGCTTATGCTTTACTTTATACACTTCCTTGATTATTTTGCCTTGATATTGTCTTGTTTGTTTGAGAATTTGAATATGCTCTATTCTATATGGCCCCTGTCCTATGTATGCTTTCATTGACATTTGCATATGTCATTATTTGTTGTATGAGTACTTGAATATGTCATCCATACTTTCTTGGACATTTGAATATGTTATTACTTGTTACTTGGACATTTTAATATTTCATTACTTGATTTGTGGATATTTGACTAAGTCATGTCCATTCAATTTTATGACATTTGAACATGCCCCTTGTTTGCGATCTCCTTGGACCATTATTTATTGACTTGATTTCAAGTGCTCTCATATGTGTGCTTGTTTGGTTTTTGAGCTTGTACTATTACTATTTAGATGTTGCCATGATATTTAACATGTATCTTAGGCCTACATGTGATCACTTTATTTCTATATACTTTAATGACACATTTACCTAGAAATGTTTCCTTCTATATACTACATGGTTACATTCACATATTTTACAATTGTCTTACCTTTTTGATGTGAGGCGACTCCTAGTTCCTATCTTTCCCTCACCTCAAAGGGGGGGGGCATATTAACAAGGGCATGACATATGGACGTGTCTTTCACATTTTCACAATTCTTAGATTTAGTGGGGGCATGCTTTAAAAGCATGTTCTCCACACTCATTCAATATTTAGTACTTACACCAGTTTCCAACTTCAGTGGGAACATGTCATGGTGGCATGGTTTCCACACATTCATAGTTTTTAGATTCAATGGGGGAATGCTTTGGAAACATGTTCTCCACATTTATTTAACATATGGTACTTATATCACTTCATATATTCACTGGGGGGCATGCTTTGGAAACATGTTCTCTATACCTATTCAATATTCAACATCTTTAGTTTATAGTGGGGGCATGTTTTAGAAATGTCCTCCACATTGGTATTTATATCAGTTTCATATTTCACCCCAATTGACTAAATAAATAATAGTTTTGAGATTTTTTCTAACCATTGCCTAACCTAACGTGTTTATCTAGTGGTTTTGCCTTTGGGTCGATAGGTCATCTAAACCCAAGAGCATATTTTTCAAAGTTACTTGTCTCATTCACAAAAGATATTCAAAGTTAAACTACACTCTGACAATTTTCTAGCAGGACCTATTTGAAAAGTGATCAAATCAAGCTTAATTAAGTCTTTTTAACCTCTTTTGGGGTGCTTAAAAATAATTAAAAACTTTCATTTGGTGCTTAAGATAAAACTTAGATGCCTCTTTTAATGGTTTTGTGATTGTTTCTTTAAAAAGTTTTGCAACTTAAGCCAAAGGGGCCAAAAAACACCATCTAATATTTCATTTTAGTGCTCTAAAATTGAACTCACTTCTAATTTTTTGTTTTATGTAAGTTAATCATTATTTTTTTAGTTAGGTTTGTTTGAGCAAAAAGTGAGTTATGTGTGTATGCTCTCCCCCCGTCCCCTATAAGGAACTCATGGGATCAAAAGTGCCATATTCATTACAAATTATGCCTTAATCGAAAGACGTAAAAAGGATGTTGCGAAGGCTCTTCCTAATACCCGCATGGCTTGGGTGATATAGAAACAACCATAAAGACTTTTTACTTAGTTTTTTATTCACGCATTTTGGTTTGTGAAGGGGACTTCATTACCTCCCATAAGTTCTATAGGGAAGATTTGACCTAGGTATTTATCTCCCAGCATCATCTTCAACCCCTCTCCATGAGGGGGTATATAAATTAGGACCCCTTACTGGGATGATGGTTTGAGCAGTTAAACCATCTCCATTAGTAGAGGTTAATCCTGAGACATATGATCATGTTGGACATCAGACTACACTAAGTGATTGACAAATGTAGTGGTTGTAAAAAGGGCAAGACTTTTTTACAACAAGCCGTAAGACATGGACCTAATTGACATGTTGCTTCTCTTGTGTGCTAACATGAAAGTTGTTACACATGGGATCCATCTAGAATGATTAAAAACCAATTAGTTTTAGTCAACCCCACTTTGCCACACACTTGGTAGAATTTAGGATGATTATACTTAGTTGTATTTTGATCATTTATCTTTTTTTTGCTTGGTGTTTTGAGACTAAAACTTATGTGTTTATTTGTAACCATATTAAAAACAAGTTTGTTTATACACCACTCCCTTGTCAAGGAGGTGTTATGCTAGATATTTTACACCACACTTGTGCCTTGTAATTTTTACTAAACTTGTTTATATGTGTGCTAATTGACTGATGTGAGTATTGTTATGCTGCCCAAATCAGATATCAAGTTTGTAACTTTGAGTCTTTGAAACATAATATTGATCACATCATTAGGGCACCCTTACATCATTATGCTACTCAAATTATTTCAAAACTTGTTTGGCTTGTACCAAAACCATTATTTCAAACCATGTCATGTATGTCATTGGGATCCTTATTTTGTGCCATTATGCCATCCAATCTTGTCTAGCTTGTTTGAACAAATCCTAGTCTTCAAAATTTAGTTTTCAATTAACCTTGTCAAAGTTTAGATTCAAACATTGATTGATTTTTGTTTAGGCCTCGCTTCATAGGGGTTGATACATAGATCTTTATCTTTTGGGTTGCGAAACTTAGGTTAATTGCTTACCCAAATTTGAAAACTATTATTTGTTTGTTCACAAAGCTTATTTTCATCATTGTTTTTGCCTTTGTTTGGGAGAACAAAACCTTTTTCCAAGAGCCTTTTGCCTTATGGCTCATGCCAATTGATCATGTTTATATTTGATTCCATGTGCCAGGTCTATGTCAAAGTTGTTTCCACACTTGCTAGATTAAATCAAATCAAATCACGTCATGTCTTTATTTCAAGTCTAGATTTTGACGTTGTTTGACCAAAAGTCCCAACATATCCTGTTTGAGCCTAGCTTTTGACTCCACATTTGGACAAAAGACCTAGCGACTCTTTTCCCTTTACTAGTTTAGACCTTGTTTGGAACACTTTGGCCTAAACCTTTAACATGCAATTTTTTATTCAAATGCTTGACCTTTTTTTTGTATGACATTTGACATTAGACTATTTTATGCGAAGTCTTATCACAAACCATTTTGGAGATACATATTTATGATCAAAACACTATTTGGAGATACATCTCCACCCTTTTGACCAAGTTAGAACCATTTGTACTTTGGACATTATTTTTAAGAGTTTGTAGAACTCTAAGTCTTTTTATTTCATAACTTTCATCATCGATGTGGATATGTATAGCTACATTTATGGAGTCATGTACAATCAAATTTATGATAGCATGGCTGCACAAAATGGCTTTAATTTTTATGGCTTTATTTAAGACCCCTTTGATGATAACATGGTTTGTGAGACATAATTAAATCCACCTTGCAAAAATCAAATCAGAGACCAAAGTCAAGACCTAAATTTGGGATGATATGGTTGGTGAGGAGGAATTGGGAATGGATCTCTATAATGATAATGTTGTTTGGGAGATCGATCCATACCCTCCTTACAATAATCAATATAGGGAACAAACGCAAAGATCAGTTTACAATCCAACTCAAGACCATGATTGGGATGATATGGTTTATGAGGAGGACTTGGATGATTTGGCTTATGCAAGCAATCAAGCCCCAAGATGACCTAGACTTATTCTTCTATGACCTCATCCTTTGGTTTGTGTGAGCAATCAGGGTCCACAATGCCATACCATTTCTATTCTAGGACCTCATCCTTTGGCTTGTATGAGTAATCAAGCTCCATCGTGCCCACCCATTATCCAACCACTGGCCATTATTCATCTAATTTTGATAATTCCCCACTTTAGAAAATCCTAACCAATTTGATTCCAACCTCAACTAGTCCAATTTCAATACTAACTAATCCAATCACTGCCTACCCAATCGAGCCAATCATTCGAGGACCAAGTTGTGATCTAAATTGGTATTTTCCAACTCATTGAAAACCAAGGCTAATAGAACCAATAGATCCAAGATTTTTTTATTGAATTAACCATTTGTGATAAGTTAACTTATGATAAATCACCTTTTAATCCTATACCTATTATCAAGGAGTCTCACTCTAATGATCCAGTCTTTATTGAGTTACTTCTTAATGATTATAACCACCTTTGGGTGAATCATTACCTTGACTATATTCCTATTTTTCAAGAGCCTCCCTTGACAAGCTAGTCTGTGAAGAGTTGTCTCTTGAACTGTTTCCCATCATTAAGGAATCCCACTTTGATGAACTAATTTTTGTGGATCCCATTATGCCATCACAAGCCATCACTTATCGAATACCAAACATTTAATAAGACATCATTGTAATAAAGTACCCATCAGATGAAGAATCAGAGTTAGAGTTAGGTTCTATTGTTGGACTGACATCATATTTAACATCAGAATCATAATCGATGTTAGTCTCAACATCGAATTTAGAGTCCTTTGAGTCAAAATCAAATTCAAAAATAGAATACATTCATGATTGTTATAATATTGGTTATGCATGCCTTACAGATCAATTTGAATACATTTTTGATCCTTCTATGGTTTTTGAGGATGATTACTTTAACATTGACACAAGTTCTCTTAGTATATTTTACAAGGATTATGCTGCCTCATCCCATTCCATTACCACCAACCAACATATCCATATTATTGACATTCCATCTCTCGCACGTGTCGATTGGGACCAATAGAATCACACCTTGTTGAACTACATCCATGATGACATATTAGATGAAGGCCAATAAAGAGGTTGAGACCACATTCATGCAAAAAAAGAATAATCTCCTAGTGAAACCTTTTTAGAGGCGCTAAGAGATAATTGAAGTTCAAACTCAACATCTTCTAGTGAAACTTTTTTGGAAGTGCTAGGAGACAATCAAAGTCCAAATTCAACATTTATTAGTGAAACCTTCTCAAAGGTGTTATGGAACAATCAAGATAACTTCATTGGTGAAAACCTCTTTGAGGTGCCAATAGTTGATCATAAGAATCTTTCACTACTTAATAAAGACATTATCAAAGATCAAATCAAAATAGCTTCCACTCTACAACCTATTCAGATGGTAATTACTCTCAGGCCTAAACAATAGAAGAATTTGGTGGTCTTATTGAGAGAATATTCAATTGTACCACATCTAAAGTTATGTTTAATCTAAAATCAACAACATTGTGTGTGCCTAAAAAGCTCGATCTTTTTTTATTTCCCTACCATCAATCATTCCATTATCATCCACCATTCCATTTCTAAATCAAACCTATCATCCAATATTTATCCCTTTTTACCATCCATGGCTACACTTTCCTTTATAGAGGCTATAAATATATCTTATCTTGGAGTTTGAAGGAAATTGAGTCAACAACTAATGAAGATTACAACAACATTCTCGACATCCAAATCTATAGCCAGTTCTTAATAGAGTAGCTATTCAAATGAGGTATGGGATAACAATTAACATGATTGATTATTCTATTTGTATCATTTGTTAATTAGGACATGCATCTCCACTTTAGTAGGAGAAAAATAATCACAAACCATACTCAGGATAAACATATCCAACCCAATAACTAATCATTAGCTAAACACAAACATGAACCATACCATCATCATTGGCCAAACATGATGCCATTGTTGTTTACCATTACTTTGGCTATAAATATATCTTATCTTGGAGTTTGAAGGAAAT
Organism: Torreya grandis; assembly: GCA_037957365.1. Lineage (NCBI taxonomy): Eukaryota > Viridiplantae > Streptophyta > Pinopsida > Cupressales > Taxaceae > Torreya > Torreya grandis. The sequence continues at coordinate 3,078,733 of JARHVA010001329.1, forward strand.
TGAGTCAACAACTAATGAAGATTACAACAACATTCTTGACATCCAAATCTATAGCCAGTTCTCAATAGAGTAGCTATTCAAATGAGGTATGGGATAACAATTAACATGATTGATTATTATATTTGTATCATTTATTAATTAGGACATGCATCTCCACTTTAGTAGGAGAAAAATAATCACAAACCATACTCAGGATAAACATATCCAACCCAATAACTAATCATTAGCTAAACACAAACATGAACCATACCATCATCATTGGCCAAACATGATGCCATTGCTGTTTACCATTCCTTTTACCATTATCGTGTACCCATCTAGTCACCTTACCACTTGGGGGAAACCCTATGAACATTCTTCTTTATCATCCTATTCAATCTACCAACCTATCATTATCCTATCAATTTTGTCCTACCATTATGTTCTACCTAAACATGTTTTGATCTATCCTATCCTAGCCCGTTTGACCTTGATTCATCCATTGGTTTCACATTTTTGACATAAAGAATCATATCAGTTTCAATAGTTGTTTTAAGCATTCCAAATAGAGGTAGTATTTTAGAGTAGTATGATAAGTGTGGCAATTACATCCTTCATTTCTTGTTATGTTCTCTATATCAAGTGTGCCTAATTATAACCACCTATGGGCAATTCAATGTCTCATCGATCTTGTTACTAATTATAACTACCTATGGGAAAATTAGTATTATTGACCTATATTATTATATCCTAGTTATAATTACCTATGGGAAAAATAGGGGCAACATTTGTTTATCATGCCTTGACATACCAACTAGCCATTCCTATACTGTACTATTCCATCATACCAATTATGCTTATTTTATTTGAATTGGTTGCTACACTAGTTAGATTTCTCTGTTGAAAGGTGGAACTACTATGACCTAGGGCCATTTTGGGACTATGTGGGTTATGTTTGATTCATGTTAAGGTTAGCTCAGTCCCTCTTACCATTACACTCTCACCATTTTGTGAGCTTGAAATGTTTATGATCTCATAATTCTTAATCGGGTTGAGATACTCCTAATTCTAAAAACATTCATAACATTTCAAAATCCCAAAACATCTATCCTATCTAAGCCTAATTCATCATCCTCAAACTGCCCTACTAGGGAAAATACATTTTAGGATGCTTCCTATTGATTTTGTTTTTAGGCTTTTTATTTATTTGCTTTTTGTTTGTTTGCTATCCTGTTTGTTTGCTTTTAACATTGTTGCCTTGACTCAGTCTATATGCATTCATTGGGTGATTCCTCAAGCACATTATTATTGAGTCTATTCATATTCATACATGAACATTGGCATCATGGTTTTTATCATTGGTGCATTATTTTTGAGTGTTTATTGGATCGAGAGTCAGTCCTCATGGTGTTATATCATGATGCCTACCATCACGTGCTACAACAAAAATTAGCTTAGGAGGTCATACAAGTAATGGAGCCATAGAAGTTTCTCTTTGGTATCTTGGTAAATCCTTCCACCCATCTTGATCAAATTAACCCATTGACCATTCTAGTTGTATTATTGCTAATAAGGATGAACATCTCCTCATTGGTAGGTACAACTAAATCTGGTCTATTGATCAATCTCATTCTTCTATCCATCTCTTTCATCACTTTGTATCCTCATATTCCTAGTTTTTTGTGGCTTTTTTAGTCATTATATCATCACATCTGCATTTACACCCACTCATATTTAATCTATGTAACATGTTATATCCTTGGGTTATGCTTAGTAATCTACCCTAACTAGGGCACAACCATCAAACATCATCTTTAGCCAATCCAGGTCCTATTAATGATTATTAATGCCTAAGGGCAAATCATTATTTTGAATTTTATTCTTGATTATAATTGCCTTTGGGCAAATTAATACTTTTTTTCATATATCAATGCATGCAAGCATTTTCTCATTTGGATTAAACTCACCCATGGGTTAATTCCACCTTTTTTCTTGCTTATTTTCGAGGGACCGTCCATCCAACATATGACAAACACTCCCTCGAGGGGGCATCATCATAGGCTTTTCACACATTTCTTGGGAACTTCTTTATTCAATCATCATATTTTTTTTGCATACAAGACTTTCATCATTATTTGAGAAGACATTATTTTGCCTATGATTTTTAATACCTTCTCAAATAGGGGCAAACTATAGAAACCTAAATTTGGCCACCAATGGCTTCTTATCTGACTTTAGACCAATTCTTACCAACCATTGAACATTTAGTTTAAGAATTTTTAAATGTCTCAAATTTGGCTTTATAACCATGCAATAAATCAATTTGGCCTATTAATCAATTAAATTAAATAAATGTACCATCATTTAATTTAAATCTTGCACAAATTTTCAAAAGCCTAACAAAGTTTAATTAACATTAAATCCTAATCAAAGTCCTAATTGAATTCACCCATGAGAAATTAAATGAATTATCAAAAATAAAATTTAAATATCAAGAGCATCTTAAAAGTAATCATTACCTTTTATGATTTGTCACTTTTGAAAAATATCTAAAACTATATTTTTGGAGACCCATGCTTATTTATTGAAAATCATGAGTGCTTGACAACTCATAACTCTACTGGATCTACTTTTAAGCCAACCAAGGTAAGTATTTAATCCATTCCAAGTTGATTTAAAAAATCTATAAATACAAGCCTAGAGCTATTAATTTGGAGAGTTTGAATAAAATAAAGTTATTATGTAGGATTTGATCCATGAGGTAAATGCATATTGTTATAATGCAAAATTCAAGCCAAGTCAAGCCAAACATAGTGCCAAGAGGATATGGATATAGCCAAGCCCTATTGATGAAGACCTTTTGAGCATAATGTGAGCAAGCCAATGAATAAATCATTTGAAGCTCTCAAAGAAGGTAAAGATTATTGTTCTTTGTATTTTAGTTGTGTTTTCAATTGTTGTTTGTTCATTAAGCTCACCCTAAGATCTAGGCTTAGAGATGTCAGTATGTTAGTGTGTTGATTTTATGGTTTTATGGACTAACACTTGATCTAACCTCCTCTCTTTGTTAAATTACTCTGATCACAGGGGTATGATTTGAAAACATGTCCTCCACACATTCACAATTATCCAAATTGGCTAAAACACATAATTATATGATTTAGATTCACACTGGTGGCAAAATTCTATACATGGTACCATTTTTATACATAATTTCAACATGAAACATATCTAAGGTACATATTTGATGCAACATGTGCAAAATATTACAAAATCCAAATCAATTTCAGATTCTAAAACCATTACATGTACTGATACCCTGCATATTTTTATAGACTTTAGCAAATCAATTTACTGTAGTAGTTGGTTCACCTTTTGGTATGGTTGAGGTGATCAAATCACTTAATTTTGCCAAGTTTTTAGGTTGGATATGATTATATCAGCTAGCCTCACTAGGTTATAAATATCATTGGTTACATGGTTGAGCTAATCTCAATTTTTAGATGACAACTTAATTTGCTCAAATTTGGGGGCATGTGCCTTCCAACCTCTCTCTCTCTCTCACTCCCTCCCTCCCTGGATATATGCACCTTAAAGATTTATCTATATTTATCTTAATCTCAGTTTTAGATCCTTGCAATGGTACATAGTTTGTAAAAAATAACTTTCCAATAGGCAAGGCAATTATATAGACACACATGTGTACTCCTAAAATCTTGCTGTTTCAATTTCAATCTATTTCAATTGATTTTAACCCAAATTATATGCAATGATTTTACACTATAACATGTTATTGGTTGTAGGTTAGTCACCATCAAAGCACTCAAATTCAACTCTAGAAAAGTACACAAATTCAACTCAAGTAAAGCCTAACTCAAGTAAATACAAGGTGAACACACACACCTAGGTACTTGTTTCTTTCCTTTAAACTAACAATTTCATTACTAGATTAAAGGGGGGAAATGTAGATGATATTTTGTGATTATGTATCACCTCAATCTTGTACACTTGAAAAACTTAGGCCTTGGTTATTCCTCTTAGTTCTAAAATGTTTTTGCTTCTAAAAGCTTCATATCTTCTTTATCTTGTGCCCCTTGGCCTATCTCTTAGTCTAACCAACCTTATATTGATGATAGAGACAATCTATCTTGCCCAAAATGCTTAAAATGTACTTATCGTACACCTCTACAAGTTTTGAGTATGTACCTACTTTCCTGCTCTTTAGATAGTAATGTTTAGGATATATAATAATATTGATGTTAATATCCTAACTTGATGCAAGTTTTAAGTGCCTTGAAGTCATCCAATTTACAAATGAAATGTATTATAATGGTTAGTCTAAGTGATTCTAATGGGTTATCTCCTGATAGGATTTGTATAAATACAATATCAACCCTCATTCATTCCTCACCTAACAAAAGACTAAAAAGACCAAGGCACTTATCATAAAGCACTCTATCAAGAATTCAATTGATCAAAGCTTCCCTATTTCCACACCAATCATATGTATAACACATCTATAGGTTTTAAGTACCAAATGAGTAGTCATAAGGTCATATTTTTCAAGTTAAAACCTAGGTCACTATTGTACTTGATTTACACACATTGCATGATTCACACACAAGCCAACATGTAGGGGAAAACTACATGAGTTTGAGGCCCATGTAGGTAGTGACCTTGAAATTAGGTTCCATGGGGTCAAATTGACACTATGTGCCCACTAACCCATTTTCCCCTAAGGTCACATTGAATATGAGAATCTAGGGTTTTACCATTTCACCAGGAGTGATAGTCCATGACTTATATTTGAATGCACTAGAGTGAAGGTGAAGCCAAACCTAAAAGCATCCAAGTGGTCACATCCTATTTAATCAAATATTATGTACAAGACATTAGCATCGAACATGGATAGTAGTGTCAACATAACTATTTAGGGTTGACACAACTGTCTAGAGAGCTAGAGGCACTAGATCTAAAATCTGATGACTGTTCTAAAATCTACTTCCTACTTGATTTTAACTTGTTTCAGATGCATATCTACATTAGAATCAGAACTAGATAAGTACTTTGTTTTATGTCATTTCTATAGATATCTTATTTTTAATTTATATGAATAGCCTATTCTCAGTTTAATAAATTTAGTATATGGTATATCTGACTTTAGCATTTAATTGGCCTAGTATAGATCTAATATTCACCCTTATTACCTATCATTTCTATATTATTAACCTTATATACCTAAGAGGATCCACATCCTAAATTAGGGTTAAACATAAGTAAGGACAAAAGCTACACACAAAGTAATCCATCATGTAAAAGAGTAACAACATAAATAGAGCATAGAATAAGGGACTAATCTACACCATCCTTATGTATCAATGTTATATCATAGTAAAATGGCATACCATGTGTCATTGTGTAAGAAATAAGCAACCAATAAGGTATGTCTTATAAGTAAAACTATTGAAGGTGGGGGGGGGGGTGAATCAGTTTCCTTAAAACAATCCTTTAGTTTGACTTATAATCCATGAAGCATTCATTCATATACATACATTAACCAATGCATAAACAAGCATATATAAAAGCAAACAACATAAGAACACATGAGATATGTGAGAAACCCTATTGAGGAATAAAAATAACTAAAACACAACTTGGAATAAATTCCTATAATTAATTAATCAATATTTAGTGAGACACCAATCCCACAAGGAGCACCAACCCCTCACTAGTCAAGCACCAACTCAACTAGTCCTTTAACAAGCACCAACTTGAAAGGAGGCACCAAACCCCATATGTAAATCAGCACCAAATCAGATAAATTTAACCTATGATCACCTTTGGACACTTTTTTCTCCCTCAACTGAATATGACCACCTTATTTTTCTCTTCTCACTCTTTTATCTCTCTCAAACAACCTATTAGGCCTTCTTGCTCAACTAGCCCTTTCCTTGGCAAAATTAGGTCATATGACCTTGATCATCACTTATATAAACATAGTTATATATTCATGCCATATTAAACACACCTATATGATTATTTTTAATCCATATACCTAGTTTTTAAAACTCTATATCATTCACCCATATCCTCAATATTCTAACTAGTCAAATTAGGCTTTTACACCTTCTCTTTATACTTGACTCTTGATCTTACCAATATTGGTAGGAAAAAAACCTATCCATAATTTAATAACCCTTATAATATATCAATAAACATGTTTCAAAAGTTAAACACCCACTACATAGGTCAGTCACTACCCATAAAGGCCAAAACCACCATTAGGCCTAATAGAGACCTAATGGAATTAGGCCTTCTTAAAGCACACGTTTCACTTTGACCACCTTATAACACCTTGAGCCTCCTTAAATGGATGAAAAAATTCGTAAAAACTTAAATTATACCCCTTATAATCTCACCTCATGTCCCCAACACCATTTATCTCACTTCACTCCTTGAACCACACCATTAGGTCTACTCGTAATAAGGCCTTCTCACTGCCAGAAAGTATGTCTTAAATATCTAAAGAATACACTTAAATTTTACATAAAATCATATAAATAAAACACATAAATAGGACCTAAATGACATAAATTTCAACACCAATTCCATTATATTTCACTGTATAGGGCAAAAGACCTCAAACTAATCATCTTCATATGCTCACTTAGAATTGTACACATGCTTCAAAATCTAATCAAGAACCTTTGAATTTTTATCACCTTCATAGGAGTTTATCATGAATAAATATACATTAAAATGAACCTATGAGACCTATATAACAAATTAATGTGCATTTTATTCTTAAATTATATGTAAAAAGACTCAAGAACGTCATTCTCACTTACACACAGAAAACTGCTTGTAGCTTCAAAAACACAATCATGAAATCTAAGACTTAGAAAACCTATGTGAACACTTTTATGAAATTAAAATGGGTTTATATTATCCCTAAAAATCATTATAACATATTGAAATAGATATATTTTAAGGTTTAATATCAATATTGGTCTTACAGACCAATCTCATGTCTTCACCCTACACAGACCTCATGTGTTAGACAGGTCACTTTGAGAACAAATTTTTGATTGTATAAAAGCATAAAAAAAAATTATATTTAAGGGTGAAAGGTGATATAGGTATTGAAAAATGACCCCATGCATTTGTATCCATCCCTAATCCACTGCAACTTATCCCTAATCTCATTCTCACTTCTGTCTGGTTTTCTCATTATCTTCCTCATTGGGCCTATTTAGTAGTAGGTCAACTTCCATGACTAGTTTAGCATATTTAAGGTCTAAAAAATGATCATAAACTTGCATGATCATAAAATATAATTTTCACACATCATCCTCTAATCATTTTCATGCTTTGACCTGGTCAATCTTGCCTGTTACATGAAAAATCCAAGAAATAAGGGTTTTCTTGTAGCTTCCACTCACTCTTTTGACAAAACAATGCCACTTGGAGAAACCTAGGAGAGTCCTCTACATTATACAAATCATAAAAATAGGTCATCCAATCCATTCTGACCCATTTCCAATAAGATATTTCTTATCAGGTCATTATGAAGGTTTTAGGAGGGTTTAGATTGCTTTCCATTCTTATTAATCATTCATAAAGGATTGCCCCTCAACTACAAAACCAATGCTAGGATATTTAATATAGGGCCCTTCCCTAACTACCATGAACCACTTGGATCCTCATGCAAATGTTGCATGTGCCAACGAGCATAAGAAAAACCTTCTCAAATCTACAACACCTCATTTTTTGCATATAAAAAACCTCAACACCAATTTTTATGCTTTCTCCTTCAGGATTTGACCTCAAAATTGGTCAAAAAATGTGACACAACATCTCACACCTCTGGAAATGCTCTTATGAGATATATCACCTTGGAAACTGAACTTGACCCCTCATTAGGCCACACGAAGTCTCTTTTCTCATTAGTCCTAAACCTATAATCTATACTTAGACCTTGAACACACCTTGAAACCTCTTTTTCTACTCTCAAAACCTCATCCTAATGTAATATAATGTCATACCATGCTCATACATTGCCAATATTCTTCTCTCAAGCCTTAGATAGCTCACCTCATCTTGCTAATAGGCCTATGCCTTTTAACTAGGTTTCCTCATGCAAGAACTAAGCCTCAAAACTGACCTTGGAACTCTACTAAAGGCTTATTTGCCTCTTTCACATGTTTACACAACTTTATACACTCTCTCATGCTTGTACTGACACAATTCACCAGGATTTACTATGTTTTATGATACACCTTCTCATAGGACTAGACTAGGCTTGTCAAGATACCTAGTACTCAATAATATGATTACCTTGTATCTTGATATTTAAACATGTCATCAACCTCAAAAACGTTACTAGGTTGCCTTCAAATTCTCTCTCAAAAAAGAGACAAGTTTCCTTCAAATTCTCTCTTGCCATAAGACTCCTTGTCACATATCACTTCACCATGCATGGCCTCAACTCTGACCTTGACATTAATGACATCCATCTTGACTTTGATATCAATGACAACATCAATGCCTCAATACCAACAACAAGAACATACCTCAATAGTATGTGTAAGAAATATAAGTGGCTCAACATGATACAAAATTCATAAAAAGATATAACCTATAATAGTGAAACCTCTGAAACAAGATTCCCCCAGTATCAACATGATCACTAGGTAGAGGGAAAACCAACTTATATATGTCCATGTGTAACAAAATATGTCATCTACCAAACATGTGATAAATAGTGTATGTAAAAATGTAAACTAGCCATCATGTCATGCCTGGGTCCTGATTTTAGATTTTTTGAATGTTTAAATTAGTTTGCATGTTCTAATTATTTGATTTTTTCATATTTTAAGAATATTTTGAATTGAGTCAAGTATGTCCATGGATCTATGGTTTTGAAAATTTAAGAATGGGAGGGATCCAAACAATCCACAACACATGTCAAACCATAGTGTTCACTAGAAGTGATGACATGGCCTATTTGGAAAGAATGGGGGAAGCAATATGTTCCATGTTTTATTATTTTGGGGAAACTAGTGTTTAGTTCCTAAACAATAAAGGGTCTGGAGTAAGGGGAAAAATTTAGTTTAATATGTTAAAATATATATTTTTATCTAATAATTTACATGAGGAAGAGAAATGAACTTATTTGAAAATAGACTGAAATGAATGATTTAGGAGCTAGAAATTGAGGTGCAAGATTGGGACACTATCATGAATTTGGATCTAGCCTTCATTTTATGATTGGACAGGAGCATCAAAAGTGAATAGGAGTGGTACTAGCACTTTATTCTACCTCTACCACTATTGTATAAGAGATCTGAGCTTTCTGGGTTTTGTTCACTGCCTTGATATGAACCTATGTACAAAATTTTGGAGGTTGAAAGTCAATAAAGCTCACTATAGGTCCATTTCAATATCCAAACCTTATATCTATCTACACAAATGTAAACAACAAATACATCAAAATCAAAAGGGGGAAAAATTAGGTTAGGGGAAGAATGATCGCATGATCTACAACCCCTACTATCTTGATCACTACCTACATTAACCCTTAAACTAGGGTCTCAAATCAAATATAGTTCTCCCTTAGGAACATGCATAATCAATGTGCATGGTAGATGAATGACTTTTTCCTAGGCCCTTCCTTGATCAAGCATGCAAGTCTATGTGCGATATAGAATGCTGAGTTATACTATTGACTGATTTTTATTATGTAATGTGCCAAAGTAGTAAATGCTAGATATATAATGCCTTGTGTAGTCCTTTATATAGGAGACTCTTTATTTCAAATTTGGGAGCTTTAATCACATTTGGCAGACATTGGAAAACTTAGGGATGAAGCTAAGAAAGGGGTTGGGACTCATCTATGGAAACAAATTTACCATTGGAGTTAAAAATGACCCTGGACAAGAGAGTTAGAAATGGACACTAGTGGCACATGCGCTATAGTTCAACCCCAACGCTCTTGTCCTACAGTCTTGAGACCTAGGGGCATGGAAAGAGGACAGAAAACCTAACTTGGTTGAGGTGGAATGACTATTTTAAAGGCTCGAGATGATTGAAAATAGGTAAAAAGGTGACTCAAGCATAGAACAAAACTAGGATGAATAAAATGAAAGACATGGCTAAATGTGAACAAAGCTCATATTCTCTAGTCGAAGTCTCCTATGAAAGGACTATGAAAAGACATGATATGTGTGGTTGCTTGACCATTTTAGGGTGTATACACCCCCATTTTTATAATTACTCAAAGATATACAAGAGGTGGAGGGGGGATGTGGATGAAAAATATACGAGATGGAAGATGAATTGTGGATAGTCTAACAAATAATCATGAAGACAATAATTATATATGTCACTATTGATTACACAACTCAGATGGAGGTCTTGTATCCAGTGGTAGTAATGTCTCATCATATCTATTTGATGCCTTTTTATACATATCGTATTATAAGTTTGGATATGTAATTTGAGTGTGTGTTATATGACATTCTTTGTTAGTAGCATGCCTAAGTTGCTCATGGATATATTGCTTGTTTTTAGTGAGCCTGATATGTTCTAAATTCTAGGTGTTATATGTTTATGCTCTTAGCTCACCCTGAAGGTGTCTTAAGTTGAATATTATTATTATAAATGAGATATTGTATTTTGTCTTAATTTGTAAAATTTGTTAATTTAATGCCCCATAATTTGAAGATAATCATAAAATGCATTGCCATCATAATTATTTGGTGTAGGTATGTTTGGATCATTTTTTTTGTGGAGGTATAAGTATGATACGATTGTTTGTTAGTAACTTCTTTAGTATCATATGAGGAGGTGATGGTAATCATGAGAACTACCTCTTTAATGGAGTTGCCATGTTGGGCTACTTGGTATGTCGTATGATTATTTGGTTCACCCTTTTTATTTATTTTTTATGTGACATTGTAGGTAGTGATAGATCATGATTTTAAAAGGATATTTGTCTATCTGACATGTACAAAGATGCTCCCCATGTGTAAAAGTAACGCACATGTGTAAGGTTGATGGTATTGTGTTCATAATATGTATCCAAGGTTGGCCCAATAATAGATTATAATGTATATCATGAAGTGTGACTTGAAATAAGGAATGTACATTCTTTGGTCCAAGTATTACTTCCACTGAAATTGTTCCAAGTGGTGGCCATAGCCCTTGATCTAATTTTTTAATGATGTGATCTTTTGTATGTAGTTGTTGCATATCAATTCTTAATGGATGTAATAATCATAGGTTGCAAATGTTTTTAGTTGATTTAGTATTGATAATAACTCATTTGATGATCATTCATGATATCACAACTTGAATAAATAGCTCATCATTTTGTCCCTCTATGTATTTGATACCCGCGTTATTTTATAATTCTCTTTTGGTGGACATATCTTGAATAAAGTAATCATGCAAAGTATTGGATGTATTTGTGTTAGGAAAGTCTTTATGAGTTTTTTTTGTTGATATTTATATATAATTGAGACCTTGTTACCCTTAATAATTACTTTCTTGGATGGGATTAACAATATTTCCCCAATCCTTATCTTGTGTAACCCCAATTTTGTAGATGTTTCAATCCAAAACCATATTGGATCAAATTGGTTTTACAAGCATTTTCGTTACCAAGTGGTTGAATATTTAGTGTTAAGTATTTGATATATTTTTAAATATATTGTATATGTTTTTGCAAAGTCATGTTATATGTAGTGATGTTCATATATTGGTTATCCTTTAAACATTCCTTAACTTTTAGGATATTAGTAGCATGAACCTCCATATATGGAAAATAACTAGTTGTAGACACCCAAATTTGATACAAGCCCATTTTTTATACCTTTCAATGCAACTTTACACATATAAAATATTGACAACAAATGAAATATCTATTAGGACATTTATGTGTGCCTTCCCTCTTTATTTCATACACTTATGTGGTCACGTGTCCACTTGTTGTTCATATTTGAAATTTGTCATGGGGATCCCCAATTACTTGTTTTTATCTTTATATGTGCTTTCTATACAAGTTTACAATTTTTGGATAGGTTCGAGCTTGTAGACCTATCTATAAAATGCGAACTTGTCTAGGTGTAACCTGTAAAATTTAGATGTGTCACATTTTGTTTGGGTCATTATTTTTGTCTATTGGGTCTCATTTGGTAAAATTTTGCACACAAATAGGTCTCTTAATTCAAAATCAAAACCTCTATAAATATAAATATACTATAAGTCATTAAGAATGATACTTCAGACTATCAAGAGCTATATAAATATTATATGTTCCATCTATAGATTTTTCTAAAGCTAAATCTCAAATTTACAAAGGCTGAATCAATATTTGCATGTTTGTGGTAAGGGTAAAATAGGAGAAGGAAAATATAGACTTGCATTCATAATTTCACGCATACACATTAACGGGATAACTACATTCAATTTTAAGCCCTCTTAAGAATACTGGAAATGTAGTGCAGTGTTTGGTTAGTTAATAGGGATTGACCAAGGTTAATCCAACTCAATCCCTTCACCTAACACCCCCTATTTGATAGTAGATCAAAATTTGTGTAAAAATTAGAGTTTTTATACTGTAAGTGTCTCCACATGATATTCAACTATCATTATATCTCAACAGTCTTAGTGACCACAGGTGCAGGTGGTGAAACAACCATATTTTTATCATAATCAACTCAGATAAGTCTATAGTAAATGAACACAACCAACTTACATTACTATCTAGGGAGTGTGAACCTATCTAGACATATTCAAAAGTTCAGTCCTTGAACTTGAGTGATCACATACCTTTATTGATGCATTTCAGATGACTGTACCTGATCTTGGACCAACAAATTTATGAATCTAAATTAAGTTGTTTTCTTCTTAGTGTTTTAAAAAAACATATTACTGTATTTAACAAGTTTAAATCATACATATTTAATAATTGTATATCTTTAGCAATCTAATTTATTCAATAATTTTATGCTTATTAGATTCATATAATCAAAATTAAGGTAATACTTATTGGTGAACCTTACATTTTTTAGAATTGCCTTTATAATTTTTGTTCTAGTGTTCTATTTGAAATCATGATTCCCATACAATAAGGAGAAACATGATCATCTTTTACTAAATATGATTGAGCGCTACTCTAAGATTTCTCTTTGACCTAGGAGTTTCAAATTGCATTCCTGATTTCTTTACACAAAAATATTTGCTATTGTTGTCTTTTATCAGAGGATTTGCCAAGGTCTAAATAACGAGGATGCATGAGTCATGGTTGCATGGGACGAAGTAAGTGAATATCACAAAATGTTAAAGTAATGAAATCAAACAAAAGACAATTGCATAGACAATTTGGAGAAAAGCCAATATTCCATTAACATAAGATGGGCAAAGTGAAGAATACATATAGGAGAGCACATAAGTAACTCCTCCATAAAAGGTGGTCAAAGCACCCCAAGAATAGACTGTAACTCCTCCATGAAAGGAAGTGACAAGGTGCTAAGAATAGAGAAGAAACTCCCATATGCAGAATAGCTGGTCAAAAGAGTTACTTATGACATTCTTATGACACTTATAACACATCTATGACACACATCTCCACATAAGCTAGCCTATCCCACAAATGTAGGAAAACTACATGTATGCACAAATATATAATTTCCCTAATTAAATAATAGGGAAAAATAAAAACCTACACTAATACCCCCCATAAGCACAGCTTAGGTGGGTAGTGTGGAAATATAAAATGGGTCCCGACAACTAGGCTTGATGAGGTACCCATGTACAAATGCAATCTCCCATAAGATAGAGAAAAGGAGAAAACATGTAGGAAAAAACTCCCCCCAAAAGAGAGACATAAAGGAAATGAAGAGGCTAGAAGCCCCCCTGAAGATGATGCTGCTGCAGATGTAGACCGCACCTCAAGAAGAGCTCATAGATGAATGAACTTGCTCTCGATGAAAGGTTTGGTGAAGATGTCTGTAACCTGATCTAAAAACTAGAAAAAGATTAAGTCAATGACCTGACTATGAATAAGCTCTTGAATGAAATACCTATGAATCTCTATGTGCTTGGTTCGCTAGTGCTGAAGCAGATTCTTGCAAATTTGAATGGTACTCTGGTTGTCATAATAAATGATGGTGGGCTGCCTGATAGGAATGCCAAACTCAAAAAGAATCCCCTGAATCCAAATAGCCTCAGTAGCTGCATTAACTGCTCCCCTGTACTCTACCTCTGTGGATGATATAGCAATAACATTCTACTTCTTGCTATACCAACTGATATGACCAAAACCTAGAGAGAAATTGTAACCAGAAGTGGACTTGCGAGTCTGTGAATCGGCAGCCCAGTCTGAATCTGTATATCTAACCAAGTCAATCTCTATGCCAAATCTATAATGAATCCCATATCTATGTGAACCTTGTATGTAATGTAAGATCCTTTTAGCTACTTTCCAATGTAGCTCATGAGGTTCCTGCATAAATCTAGAGACAAGTCCCACTATATATGATATGTCAGGCCTGGTGTGAGTCAAGTAGATGAGACTACCAACAAGTTGTTGATATCGAAGTGGCATCAACCAATGGTGAAGAACAGTCAGCCTCAAGCTTGACTCTTGATATAAAGGGAGTCAGAGATGGCTTGTAATCAACCATGTGAAACTGAGCCAATAAGTCAAGAGTATACTTAGGCTGTGCAAGAGAAATCCCTGAATCTGATTGTGAGATCTTAATGCCAAAGAAGTAGTGTAACAAACCCAAGTCTGTCATGTCAAATCTATCCTAGAAAGATGCCTTCATCACTGTAATAGTCGATGAAGAACTCCCAGTGATCAAAAGGTCACCAACATAAAGAACCAGAATCAAGAGCGAGTCATCCTGCCATAAAAAGTAGACATTAGGATCAGAATGGCACCTAGTGAAACCTGCTGTGAGAAGGAAGGAATCCATCTTGGCAAACCATGCCTGAGGGGCCTGTTTGAGGCCATAGATATATTTCCTAAGTCTGCATACTAAGGAAGAATCCTGAACAAATCTTGGCAGTTGCTCCATGTAGATCTTCTCCTTTAGGTCTCTGTGAAGAAAGACACTCTTCACATCCATTTGGTGCACATCCCAACCATGTGCTATGGCAATAGCTAAGGTGAGTTGGATAGAAGTCATCTTTGCAATAGGTGCAAAGGTCTCTGAGTAGTCAATGCCTGCCACTTGTGAGAAACCCTTGGAAACTAATCATGCCTTGTACTTATCAATCGACCCATCTGCTGCAAACTTGGTCTGATATATCCACCTATATCGAACCATCTTCCTTCTCTTATAAAGTGAAGTCAAATCCCAAGTGTGATTTTTGATTAAGGAAGAATATTCTTCCTCCATAGCACTATCCCACTCAGGTACCCCCAATGCCTCTCGAAAAGTCTATGGATCTAAAACTGAAGCAAAGAAGGCATGTGGATCTCTCTAAAAATACCCCCTAATACGTCTATCATCTGTGGGATCTCCTACCCAAGTGCCAGCACTCTCAAGTGTTTGTCTGGCCTAAAGTGGCCCAGAAGTGGGTGAGTCAGGTGCTAACTCCTCATCCTTTGACTTACTAGAGGTGGATGACTCTGCATCACTGTCCTCATTGTCTGAACTCAAAGAAGAAGAAGATGTCTCTAGCTCAGGAACTTGCTGTGACTGATCTGAATCTGAGGAATCATCATGAAGAAGTAGATTCGATGAGAGAGAAGAAGTGCCAAGTGTTGAGTCTCTAGGACTCTCCTGGAAGTGGACACTTCTCTCAATGAACAACTCATGAGTGGTCAGATCTAACAGGCGATACCCCTTAATACCATCTAGATATCCTACAAAAATGCAAGGCTTGGACTGATGTTTCATAGCTTTGCATTTCTTCTTCGATATGCGGGCCATGGTTGGGGATCTGAAAACTCTAAGGTGCTCAACATCAGGTTTTCTTTTATGCCAAGCTTCAAAGGGTGTTATCCCTTTCAAAGCTTTATAAGGAACCTTTTTTTGAATGTAGCAAGCACAATTGATGGCTTTGGCCCAGTACTGTGGTGCTAAGGATTTGGAGTGAATCATACAGCTACCTATCTCTTTCAAGTACCTATTTTTGCATTTTGTAACCCCATTTTGTGAAGGACTTTAAGTGACTGTGCGCTGCAAATCAATCCCCTCTGTGGTGCAAAATTGCTCAAACCTGTTGCTGACATACTCCCTTCCATTATCAGTTTAAAGAACCTTGATGGATTTCTCACTCTATTTCTCAACAAGAGCCTTGAAGTCTAGAAAATTTTCAAACACTTTAGACTTTTGTTTGAGAAAATATATCTAAGTGTACTTAAAGAAATCATCAATGAAAGTGATGATGTACTTGGCCCTTGTGAAAGATGGTTTGGGAAAGGGTCTTGATACATCACTGTGGACTAAATCCAAAGGTTGTGAAGCCCTCCAAGCTTTGCCTTTGTCAAATTTTGCTTTGGAATGCTTCCCAAGGGAGCACTCCTCGCAAAGTTCTTTTGAGAATTAGACACGAGGCAAGCCAATCACCATGTCATTTTTACAAAGTTGTTCAAGGTAGCGGTAGTTAAGGTGGCCAAACTGCTCATGCCATAATTTGCTTATTTCATGAGTCAGCAATGCTGTTGGAGAAGAATCAAGTGCAAAATTTGAAAAGGTGTATAACCTTGCTTGGTGATTTGCCCTACCCACTGCCACTGTAGTATCACTATGCAACTCTCTGATAGCCACTAAATCTGGTGAAAACTCAACTCTCATGCCCCAACCAATGTGAGTGATTTGGTACACTGATAGAAGATTGGTTGAAAGAGAAGGAACACTTAGAACATTATTGAATGTTCCTCCTTCCATTTCAACTAACCCTCTCCCTGCAACAGAAATTTATGTGTCATCACCCAAACTAATTAAAGTCATGCTACAAGGCTCTAAAGATGAAAACTCAACTAGTGAAGAGCCCATGTGGTGAGAAGCATACGAATCAATGACCCATGATGTTGTAGAAGCTGCAGTTGATACAAGGGCCTTGCCCTTTTCTTTCTCCTTACCCTTGCCTTTTGCCTTGGTATAATCTTGGGTAGATGAATTCTGCTTAATAGACTCAGGAACACCTATGTTGTGCTTCTCTAGAAGATGAGTTAGGTGATCTATTTGTTTCTTCATACATTTGTGTTCATCATACCCTGTCTTTTTACAATAGGCACACTTAACCTTCTCCTTCTTAGGTTTAGCATTGGAAGAAGAAGACTCAGTGTTGTTTTTGGCAGGATTGTTGTTTTTTTCTTCTTCTCTTGGTCCTTGTTCTTTTTTTTCTTCTCCTTTGTTGAAGTCTTATCCTTACCGTTTTCAGCTATCAAAGCTTGGGGTTGAGTAGATTTCATTGTGCCCATTTGAATGAGCTTATCTTGCTCCCTAGTCAAGTCAGCAATGAATGAATCCAAAGAAGGCATTTTTCATGTAGTGCCGATGGCACTTTTTGTGGCATGGAAAGTGGAGACAAAGACTGAATAACTTAGACCTAACTTTGCAAGAATAGAAAGAATGAGTTGATCATCTTTTTTCTCTATCCTGTATTCTTTCAATTGTAATCTAAGGGCCTTAAACTTAGTGAAAAATTCCTGTAGGGTGTCAAAGTTGCTAGGACTTAGACTTATGAGTTCATTTTTGAGCTCATGACCTCTCATCTCATCAAGCTTCTCAAATAAGGTTTCTAGGGTGTCCCATATGTCTTTGGGAGTCTTAAAAGTTTCTAAATGGAAGAAAATTTTTGGAGACATAGACAAGCTCAGTAATCTATAGGCTTCATCACTACGATTGTACCACTTGACCTTTTTAGCATCAGTGTTGGGTTCTACTTCAATACCCATGGTGATCCTATACAACCCTTTGCTTTTAAGAATGATTGACATTTTAACCTTCCATTCATGATAGTTGAAGGGTGTTAGGGGTTTAAGTTGAAAATAATCTATTTTAAGTTGAATTTAGGTGAAGTTGTGTTGATTGCAAGTTGTGAAATTATGCAGAAAGGAGAATGAAAGTGAAGATTGCAAGTGCTAAAAAATAATCACACCTCTCGAAATGTTGAGCCTCCCTCAAATATGAAAGTGCATGTTCAAAATATGTCAGGCTCATCCTAGAATGCATGTTAGAGCAATTAGTGCAAGACTTTAAGCAAACATGACATCGAACTCAGCCGAAAATGCGTCCCAAGAGACCCAAATTTTAGGCACTTTATAAACTAGTACACTTTTAATAGATAACAAGCCTACACTATGGAGAATTGAAATACAAACACTTTTTTAAAAAATGACACTCGAATTCGAGCTACTGTTTGCAAGATATTAAAGATTCAATTTCTCGTAAACTAGTGTTTTTACAAAAAATAACACTAAAACATTAAAAAATGCCTTTTTTGAGAGAGAAAGTGGCATTCCAACCACTCGTTGGACTCGGCACAGAGTGAAAAATCCAAAGGAGGTCTTTGTGAGGGGGAATTGGCCTCCTGCCAACCCGGGCCTCACCCTTCATCTTCGACAATCGAATATACAGGTTTTAAAAAAACTCAAATATTGCTCAATCAAAGAACCCCTCAAAAAAATATGATTTGGCACTTTATATTAGTGATTTTACAACTGCCACTAGCAAGAAATACTAAGTGGTCTTGATTTCAATGCATTACAAAACCCTCATGAAGAACATATGCTGAAAATACAACTTTGACATAATATCCAAAAAAATAAACAAAACCACTATGATCTACTCAAAAAATCATGCACTTTCAAAATAAGAATCGTCTCGATACGAGGTCTTATGTGAAAGTTATGATCCTTCGAAGTTCCCAAAATAAGAACTGTGCAATGTCACGATTGAGAATCTGCTATTTCTGAAAAATCTTAGCATCAAAATCAAAAAATGTCTACACTAATGCATAGAGCATGAAAAAATAGCCAAAATAAATTAAAAAATAATGGGAAAAGGAGTCTGTATGAGTAAGAACAGAGCATTTAAAAACTGCCTTTAAAATTGCAACTGCCAACGGAGAGGGGTCCTGCTGTAGCTTTTTGAGCACGTTTCTAAAAATTATATAACATGTATGCAAAAAATGAAAGATACCAAGATGGTTTTTTTGGGCTATGAATAAAACCCAAAAGGCATTTTTCTTGTTGATGTACAAAAAATGCAGATCTAGTGTAAAACAGACACCTTTAGGTGGAAAAAATGACTCCATCAACCAAAAAATGGCATGCAAAGGCAGAATCAACGACCAAGAGATTGCAAAGGCATGTGACAACTTGCAATTCTGATTAAAATACAAAATATGCAAGCTGATTAACATAAACAAGATTATTGGATCTTGCAAAATTCCGTCTGCATGTATATGGAGAGACCAAACAAGCCATGGAAGGAACAAGAGCACGGATAACTAGCAATATCTCTTAGAAATTTTCAAATTTCACAAAAAAAATGCCTTAACAAAGCTCTAGATTTTAATGAAAGCAATAGCAAAATAGACAACCAGTTACTGAGGTGGCTTTGATACCATATCGGAGGATTCATCAAGGTCTGAATAACGAGGATTCACGAGTCGTGGTTGCATGAGATGAAGCAAGTGAATACCAAAAAATGCTAAAGTAAATGAAATCAAACAAAAGACAATTGCATAGACAATTTTGAGAAAAGCTAATATTATATTAACATAAGATGGCCAAAGTGAAGAATACATATAGGAGAGCACGTAAGTAACTCCTCCACAAAAGGTGGTCAAAGCACCCCAAGAATAGACTATAACTCCTCCATGAAAGGTGGTGACAAGGTGCTAAGAATAGAGAAGTAACTCCCATACCCAGAATAGTCGGTCAAAGGAGTTACTTATAACATTCTTATGACACCTATGACACATCTATGACACATATCTCCACATAAGCTAACCTATCCCACGAATGTAGGAAAACTACATGTATGCACAAATATATAATTTTCCTAATTAAATAATAGGGAAAAATAAAAACCTACACTAATATCTTTCAAATTCATTTTTTTTTCTTACTTTCTATAACTATGTTCCAGTAGTTTTAAAACTCATAGGAGCTCTCATTTTGGGTAAAACAATCTTTAGTTTCACTTGAACCATTATGTGAGGGGTATTACTCCAATACTCAAGCCATTCGATAACACTATGTAAAAAAATTAGTTTAAGTTATGACCAATATGGCCCTTTTTTGAAACTTTAAACAGAGACCCATTTGTTCCTAAAAATTTCATAATTAATCCCCATTGAGCCATAAATTGACCTTGGAACCCGGACATACCAAAGCCTAAGTTTAATAACTGCTTTTTATTTTTCATAAAATTCATTATCTTAAAATTATAAGAAATATTAATTAAAAGTCTAGTTTTGTTTTAACATAATTTATCTATCTGACCATGCTAATACTTTTATTTTCATGTATATTTGGTTTTGCTTTTCAGGTCAACATTCTACTTTACAAGTCATCTTTGGGTTCACCACATGTCACTTATTCATGCAAAATTGAAAGACAATATAAATATCATAGATCTCTAAAATCATGCATCAACATGTCAAATATCAAATACTCATACCCCTTATTAAGACATTTATACTAAATATTTGGTCTTTGTCCACCTATAACACCTTGAAAAGTTCCTTTGCATTTCACATTTCCACATGTCTTATTTACATCGCATCATGACAAATGCTTCTAAGTTCTAAGTAGAAAACTATGTGAGTGCAAGATCACGTCGTGTGTCATCATCTCACTTCATTGCATAATTATGTTAAAAGAATTAAGTCACAAAAAAATGCAACTAGAAACTAAGTGAGACTGCTCCACATCTCAATGTCTCACATCTCTATAGGTCTTTGCTCAAAAAGTTAAGTCATGAAAATTACAATTACACAACTAAACAACTTGCCACCATGTTATTTTATTTGCATAGTTAAGTACCATGTGCCATCATATCATGATATCATAGAATTTTATTTATAAAATTAAGTTATAAGCACCCACAACTATGAAACTATGCAAGACCACACCACATGTCATCATCTCACAACACTGTAGACCAACAACCAAAGATGCTAGATTATGAAGTCTGTGACCATGTGGTTGAGTGAAAGCTACCATGTGTCATCTTTTTCATGATTAAATACCACATGCCATTCATAGGCATTGTTATTGATAATGTTTACATGGGTATTTATGAGAGAGGTAAATAATAATGGTTTGTTAGTAATGAGTAAGTGGTCATAACCATATGGTTAATACAGTTGCTTTGTTATTAGTTAGAATATATATTATTATGTATAACAATATATTGCCATGTGTTTAATTAGAGGTTTTAAGGAGAGATTTTGTAGGGATTTGGAAATCCCCGATTATAGAAAATAGTCTCCTATATATTTGTATTATGACTGGATCGTATTAATCAGATAGTGTGAAATATATTATTACGTTTAGAAAATTTGTCTGCATATTGTGTTTAGCTTTATTGATCTGAAATGGTATTTGCTTAATCTTGCACAAATTTGTACTAGAGTTATCATTTGGTATGAAACTAGGAATAATTATGGAGGCTTGAGGGTTTATATGGGGTAGATCCATCATTATTTTTGATTGCCCTGATAAATGAGAGCCAAATAATGCAAATGAAAGTCTTAGTTTCAGTATGAATTTGTTTAGATGGTGCATTGGACTATTTTTTACATCTAACCTATGCATAGTTGGGAAATTTCATTCAAGAACCTGAGAAGGAGAGTAGCGCCATTTTTGGTAAAAGTATTCATTTTTTTATGCTACACTATTTTCTATCATATTTGTCTCACACACCCCATATCTAAGCATTGTCAACTCATATTAGATTATGTAGATTCACCCAGTCTATAAATATTTCTAACACAACCGATTAATCCAATAAATACATGGATGTAAAGAATCAGGTGGCTCTTATGTTTAACGAGAAGCTCTCATTAATGCTATTGCATTTGTAAGTGTAACCTCTTCTTTGCTTCTCAAATTGTAATATGCAAATATTTATAGTGTATCTTTGAATGTTGCTCACAACCCTCAAAAATATGGATTCTATTCATCCACCACTGGATTGCATTGAAGACTCAACAATATTTCTCTCCTGTCGTAACAGCCAATTCATGTATCGACTCTACTCTCTATGAAAGCATTTCATACAGTTGTAGATTTCAGTGTTTGAACTTGGAAGCATTCTATCCTCTTAGCTCTTATTTTTTTAAGATGATACTTCAAGTCATTTTAAAAATTATTTTAGTTCAAGTTTTTTAATTGCATCATTACTTTAAAGTCATTCATTTTGATTTGTAATATTAAAGTTGTCATAGTGTTAAGTCTTAGTTTTATTCTTGTTATGTAGTGCGTATCATCCTCATATATTATCTATTGAGTTAGCAACATTATTGGAGGATGTTAGCATAGGAGGCTGGAGGTGACTTGGAACATATAATTAGTTATTAGTGATGAGGTATCTCACTTGTTTTGATGACATATTTATGTGGTGTGTATTTGATTTTCAATTGTGTGGTGTGTTTTTTGGAAATGTTCACATTGTGGGAGGGGAACATAGAGCAATGTTCCATTTTCCATTCATAACCAAACTGGATAAAGTCAAGGAACACTACCAGTGGTAGTGGCAGTCTTCTTTGTTATGTAAGATTGAGTGGCATGATCATACACAGTGGCTATAAGTAAGAAGTTGATTTCTTACAAGATCAAATGTGACATTCAATGTGTGTTTTTTTGTCAATTCTAGTTGGTGTGTAGATGATGTAACCAAAATCTTGATGTTTTAACTCCTGATAAAAAACATTGTAGAATGTGTCTCTAAGTTTATTGTAACACTAATAGATTTGGAAAGGGTTGGTGGTCGATCCAAAAAACCACATATGTAAAAAGGTAGATAAATTTTTACTGGTGTAGCGGTCCTCTGATTGCCTTCCTTCTTTATGAAGATGATCCACCAGTGGAATGTTGAGTGCATTCTTTTCATGGAGTAAATGCAGGATGCATTCTTTTGCATAGTTGTGGTCATGTGTAGCAAGATAGTCAGCCAATTGGAGGTTTACATGCCTTTATTTGATCCAGATTATGAGGCAAGCCTGTGCAACATGTTGTAGTAGAAAAAGGAGTTATGTTGTACCATGTTAACATTAGGGGGGTGAATGTTATGAATAATGTTTACATGTGTATTTATGGGAGAGGTAAATAGTAATAGTTTGTTAGTAATTAGTAAGTGGTCATAATCGTATGGTTAATATAGTTACTTTATTATTAGTTAGAATATATATTGTTATGTATAACAATATATGGCCATGTGTTTAATTAGAGGTTTTATAGGAGAGATTTTGTAGGGATTTGGGAATCCCTGATTATAAGAAATAGTCTCCTATATATTTATATTATGACCTGATTGTATTAATTAGAAGTGTGAAATATATTATTATGCATAGAAAATTTGTCTACTTATTGTGTTTGGATCTATTGATATGAAATGGTATTTTCTTAATCTCACACAAATTTGTACTAGAGTTATCATTTGGTATCAGAGCATGAATAGTTATGGATGTTTGAGGGTTTATATGGGGCATATCCATCATTGTTTCTAATTGCCCTGATAAATGAGAGCTAAAGAATTCAAATGAAAGTCTTAGTTTCAGTATGATTTTATTTAGATAGTGTGTTGGACTATTGTTTACATCTAACCTCTGCATAGTTGGGAGATTTCATTCAAGAACCTTAAAATGAGAGTAGCACCATTTTTGGTAGATCTATTCATTCTTTTATGTTACACTATTTTCTATCATATTTTGCTTACATGCCCCATTTCTAAGCACTATCAAATCATATTAGATTCTAAATATTCACTCAGTCTATGAATATTTCTAACATTAATTAGTCAATCTAGGAAATGCATGGATTAAAAGAATTAGGTGGATCTTACATTTAATGAGAAGCTCTCATTAATGTTGTTGTATTTGCAAGTGTAACATCTTCTTTGCTTCCCAAATTATAGTACATAAATATTTATAGTGTATCTTTAGATGTTGTGCACAACCCTCACAAATATAGATTCTATTCATCCACCATCAAATTTCATTGAAGACTCGATAGTATTTCTCTCTTATTGTACCAGCCAATTCGTGCATCAACTCAACTCTCTATGAAAGCATTTCATACAACTGCAGATTTCAGCATTTGAACTTGGAAGCATTACATCCTCTCAGCTCACATTTTTTTAAGATGGTACTTCAAGTCATTTTAAAAATTCTTTTAGTTCAAGTTTTTTAATTGCGTCATGACTTTAAAGTCATTCATTTTGATTTACAGTATTGAATTTATCATAGTGTTAAGTCTTAGTTTTATTCTTATTATGTAGTCTTTCAAAAAAAATTGTGAGTTTAGTATTTGTTAAAATTGTTATTATTTAGAGTCATTTTCTATAGTTTTATGTCAAAAATGAGTCATTAGTCAAAATCAAAAAGTCATCTTATGTTAAGAGTCAAATTGAGTATTAAAAAAAAAGGGATAAATGAGTGCATTTTCGGTGTAATCCGACACTCAAGATAAAAAATAAATGCATTTTTAAGGGAAAACAAACATGAAAAGTGTTCCTAGTTTTAGGGGCTTTGCCCCTCGACCCCACCCTATATCATGATAGGGAGTACGTATCATCCTTTTATATACCTTATATTGAGTTAGCAACATTATTGGAGGATGGAGGCATAGGAGGCTGGAAGCTACTTGTGACCTATCATCAGTCATCAATGATGAGGTCACTCACTTGTTTTGATGACACATTTATGTGGTGTGCATTTGTTTTTCAATTGTGTGGTGTGTTTTTTGGAAATGTTCACATTGTGGGAGGGGAACATAGAGTAATGTTCCATTTTCCATTCAAAACCAAACTGGCTAAAGTCAAGGAACACTACTAGTGGTAGTGGCAGTCTTCTTTGATATGTAAAATTAAGTGACATAATCGTACACAGTGGCTACAAGTAAGAAGTTGATTTTTTACAAGATCAAATGTGACATTTAGTGTGTGTTTTTCTTTTAATTCTAGTTTGGTGTGTAGATGATGTAAACAAAATCCTGATGTTTTAACTCCTAGTAGAAAACATTATAGAATGTGTCTCTAAGTTTATTGTAACACTAATAGATTTGGAAAGGGTTGGTGGTCGATCCAAAAAACCACATATGTAAAAAGTTAGATAAATTTTTACTAGTGTAGAGGTCCTCTAACTTCCTTCCTTCTTTATGAAGATGATCCACTAGTGGAATGTCAAGTGCATTCTTTTCATGGAGTAAATGCAGGATGCGTTCCTTCGCATAGTTGTGGTCATGTGTAGCAAGATAGTCAGCTAGTTGGAAGTTTACACACCTTTCTTTGATCCAGATTATGAGGCAAGCCCATGCAACATGTTGTATTAGAAAAAGGAGTTATGTTGTGCCATGTCAACATTAGGGGGGTGAATGCTATGGATAATGTTTACATGGGTATTTACGGGAGAGGTAAATAGTAATAGTTTGTTAGTAATTAGTCAGTGGTAATAACCTTATGGTTAATATAGTTACTTTGTTATTAGTTAGAATATATATTGTTGTGTATAAAAATATATTGTTGTGTGTTTAATTAGAGGTTTTATAGGAGAGATTTTGTAGGGATTTGGGAATCCCCAATTCTAGAAAATAGTCTCCTATAGATTTGTATTATGACCGGATTGTATTAATCATATAATGTGAAATATATTATTATGGATAAAAATTTGTCTACATATTGTGTTTGGCTCTATTGATCTAAAATGGTATTTTCTTAATCTTTCACAAATCTATACCAGAGTTATCAAGCATTGCCACATGTCCTTCTATGTATAGTTAGTTGCGACATATCATCATCTTGTAGTTCCATACACTTACATAGCTGGAGATCGATTGAAATGTATATTGATCAATAAAGTGACACATTTCCACATGTCCCTCTAAACACAATCAAGTATAATATTGAGTAAATATTACATCATGACCCCTATACACTTATAATTTAATGGAGCTCAAAGTGACACACTACCACATACCCATATTTGCACATTTAGCTGTAAATACAAAGAAAAGCATATAAAACCCAAGTGTGATCAAGCGACATGCCACCAACTCTCATGAATGAATGTACACATATTAAAGCTATTAAAGATGACTAAGCTCTTGAATATAACAAAAAATGATACATGTCAAATAAATCCTTATAAAAGTGTGAATTATAGAATCAAATTTAAAATGGAAAGATAGTTGACATATACCATTGCACTATAATTAATTATCACAAATGAGATTTTAAGTTATGGGTTTGATTCTTATAGCTTTCCCAAAAATTGAATTTAATGTCATTTACGAGCTGCTAACTTACGAATTAAGATTTATAACTCTGTAGTCTAGTCAACCCTAATTATCAATTTGAACGCAAAGATCAACAAGAACTGCAATGGTGGCCAGACACCAGGTTGCCGCTCAATCTTTATTTTTATTTGACGCTAATAAAAAGTTCAAAGACGTGAAATTTGAATCAAATACTCTACATAATGCCTTCTCTTACTATTCATCTATTTACGAAGAAGTTAAAGGAGCTAAAAATTACACTTGTTAGGATCTAGGAGCACAATTGATTACCTTTGTATAAGCAACTAAACACGGAATTAAACCAGAATCACAAGTAACTAGAAATTTGGAAATAACACAGAATATGAGAGACAATACAACAATTGTATTAATACTCTTCTAGAAGGAAATACAACAAAGAAGATGCCACAGTCTTCTTCACACTCCTCTAGGGCTCCCACACCTCTAGGGCGTAAACAATAAATCTCTTCAAGAGTTCTCTCTCAATTACGATCACAATAAACAACTCAAACACAGAGTTGTTGTTCACCTCCAACCAGTCAGTATCACTACTACCAGTACACAAGTACTCAAAGTACTCCAAGCAGATCTCCCATGAACTTGCAACAACCTGCAAATCAAATGATCTTACTTACCATGTAGATCTCTCTACACCCTGAAGAACCCTTGTCCTTGCCTCACCAAGTCCTTATGATTCTCCAAACCAGTACCCCGGTGGATATTCTACTAGATCTTGCTATCCTGCAGATCTACCTGATCATACACACTCGGCACCCCTATAGAACTAGGAAGAGCTACCCTTGCTCTCTTCACACTGAAGGAGCTAACCAAGCTCAACTCTAACTAACACAAATTACAATACAACCCATGAGTCTATTATATAGATCCCATGCAAACAATAATTAGACATCTAATTACAATAATTAAAACCATAGCCCAAGACTAAAATTAGCCTTTAACATGCAAACAACTAGTTCGTTAACAAACTGTTCATGAAACTGATAGTTCTGAAACCGCACAGGTGACTAACGTCGGTTGCTATTAGTCTGGAGGTGACCAACGTTAGTTGATACTAATTGATGTTAGTAGCTCTGCACACTGGATATGACCGACGTCGGTTGGCCTGACCGATGTCAGTTGCACTGCAACTCAGCTACCTCCTCCTTCATGTTTGCATCAGTGAAGCTTTTAGCTCCACAACCTAATAATCTCCCACTTGGAGATAAATAGCTGCACCTGTACTTGTACCTGTACACCATCTAATTTGTTTCCTGGCTTATATCCCTCTTCAAGCTCAATCTTGAAGACCAACCACCACACATCCTGTGGTGCTCCACCTATCATCCAAGTAACCTACCGTATCCACATCTACAAACTCATGTAGAAAAGAACTTGACCCTACATAGCATGAATCCCTACTGTTGGTCCCTCTCAGATACCTGAGAACCCACTGAACTGCCCTCTAGTGCTTCTTTCCTGAATTGGCTACGAACTTGCTAAAAACACCCACTACTGGGGCAATATCAGGGAGTACACATGTACTCAACCTCATCATGTGATTGGGGACCCTAATCTATGAACTGTCCATCCATAAGTGTGCTTTCCATTCTGCATCCTGCACTACCTTCACACAATCATCCTGAGACAACATCAACCTGTGATCTTCCTTGTCTCTAAGAAAACTCATGCCAAAGAATTTTGCTACTCCCAAATTCTTCATGACATACCACTAAACTAACTTTACCTTTAGTTTAGCAACTCCCTACATGTGTGACCCTGCAACAAGCATACACACTACATATAGTAACAGGATAATGTTGCAATCATCATCCAACCTAGTAAAGAAAACACAATGGTTACAATGACACTGACTAAAGCCATGCTTTGTCATACACCTATCAAACCTGTACCACTATCTTGTAGCTTCCTCAAGACCATATGACCTGGCCTTCCATCTCACGTGTCTATCCTCTCTCTTCTTTAACCAAGGAATCCATTCATCTTTTAGTGCTTTCTTTTTGGCTGACAACCCTACCAAATCTCTCATTTGGTTCTGCATCCTAGAAATCAAATTCCTTAATCATGCCATGCTCCCATTGTTTCCTAGATCCTTCCTGCTCTGCATTGAACAACTAGTATAAAGAAGGGGAATAACAAATTTGAGGCTTACTTACCCTTTCAGTCCTCTGTATGGGTGTTTGAGACTCTTTGACAGCTTACTGTCTACCCAAAATCCATTTCCTGGTCGACCTTGGTCTATACCCGACTGATGTTGAACCCAACTGATCACCGATGCCAATTCCCTTATCGATGTCAGTGTCCACTGGTCACCAACATCGGTTCCCTGACCGACGCTGGTAGCCACCTTGCCTAACACCATCGACTTTGCTTGTTTGCACATGACCGACATCGGTACCTGTCTGTTCAACATCAATTACACCTGACCGATGCTGGTAACTATGTTTTCCTGTGAGTGATGACTTTTTACCCGCAAACTCTCTTTGGATCAAAACCCTGTCCAAACTGCCCTGCTTAGAGTTATTCAGTCCCATCCGCTGATCTCTATCCATCATCTCTTCCATAAACACCAAGGCTTTCCAGTTCTTAAGTTTATCAAAGACATCT
The DNA here is from genome assembly GCA_037957365.1 of Torreya grandis. NCBI lineage: Eukaryota > Viridiplantae > Streptophyta > Pinopsida > Cupressales > Taxaceae > Torreya > Torreya grandis. Next base: position 3,107,828 of record JARHVA010001329.1, read on the forward strand.
GTCTTCTGCTTAAGAACATGCATCTTCTTCTTGATCATGTGACCAAGCCTACAAAGCCACGTCTTCACAACAAAAGAAGAATCAGTAATATAAGTAGATAGATAAAGGATACCTACTTTCTTACCACCTGCTAATTCAAGTGCATCTGCTGTGAGAGTTACTGTGCATCTCTCATCACCCAACTTTCCTGAAGAAATTAGCCTCATCTTCAAGACTGGGACGTGCATGACCTTCTTCAACACCCATGTGTTGGCCATCTGTAATTTCAGCCGCACTTCCCCTTTGCCAAAACTTTGACAAGGCACACCAACCCCTAAATAAATTTTTCCAAAGTCTCCATGGACCTTAACATGGAAAAATACTCTATTTGGGGTTGCATGGAAAGAGGCAATAGAATCTATAAACCAAGATTCTACTTTATCCAAGGAACATATAAGAATAACCAGTGCAATAATACCTATAACACATGCTCCTTCATGCTGATCTTCTACCAACCAACAATCTTTCTTTACCTGCTCTTTCTTTCTATAACACCGTAATTGACCATTATTGCTTTCAAATTCCTCCATTCTTAGTGTACTTTATTCTACCATTGCTATACTCCCATTCAATTATAAACCCCTGAGAGTGACCTGTAATCAAACACAAACCTGCTCCCTGCAACCTCGCTCTGATACCAACTATTAGTGGTATCAAGCTCTGAACCAACACCCTGGCTCTGATACCAACTGTTAGGATCTAGGAGCACAATTGATTACCTTTGTATGAGCAACTAAACATGAAATTAAACCAGAATCACAAGTAACTAGAAATTTAAAAATAACATAGAATATGAGAGACAATACAACAATTGTATTAATACTCTTCCAGAAGGAAATACAACAAAGAAGATGCCATAGTCTTCTTCACACTCCTCTAGGTCTCCCACACCTCTAGGGCATAAACAGTAAATCTCTTCAAGAGTTCTCTCTCAATTACGATCACAACAAACAACTCAAACACAGAGTTGTTGTTCACTTCCAACTAGTCAGTATCACTACTGCCAGTACACAAGTACTCAAAGTACTCCAAGTAGATCTCCCATGAACTTGCAACAACCTGCAAATCAAATGATCTTAATTACCATGTAGATCTCTCTACACCCTAAAGAACCCTTGTCCTTACCTCACCAAGTCCTTATGATTCTCCAAACCAGTACCCCAGTGGATCTTTTACTAGATCTTGCTATCCCACAGATCTACCTGATCATACACACTCGGCACCCCTGTGGAATTAGGAGGAGCTACCCTTGCTCTCTTCACACTGAAGGAGATAACCAAGCTCAAATCTAACTAACACAAATTACAATACAACCTATGAGTCTATTATATAGATCCCATGCAAACAATAATTATACATCTAATTATAATAATTAGAATCATAGCCCAAGACTAAAATTAGCCTTTAACATGCAAACAACCGATTCATTAACAAACTGTTCGTGAAACTGATAGTTCCAAAACCGCACAGGCGACTGACGTCAGTCACTGTTAGTTTGGAGGTGACTGATGTCGGCTGATACTGACTAATGTCGGTAGCTTTAAACACTGGATATGACTGACGTTGGTTGGCCTGATCGATGTTAGTTGCATATCAACTCAGCTACCTCCTCCTCCATGTTTGCATCAGTGAAGCTTTTAGCTCCACAACCTAAGAACACTGATGAAGAAAACTTCACCCTCCATAAGAGAGAATACATAAAAAACCTAATCTCTATCAATGTTGTTGGATTGCACAAAGAAGTGACCAGCCTCGAGGTATTTCCCTATATCAATGTCTTGTTTAATTTTATTACTATGAGCATGTATAAAAATGAAAATTTTCACAAGAGTTGTAGTCAAGTTTCAATGGCCTATATAGTTAGTGTTGATTTTGAAAATTACTATAGATTAACACCACTAGACATAATTTACAATTAACAAGTATTCAATTAATGGTTAATAACCATGAGGTTGGGAAACTTTGAGATGCTGGTCATCAAACTGTAAAAATTTTGTAAAGAAGAGGAAGGTCAACCCCATCCCAATTTCACAACTCAAACTAGGTGTTAAAATTGCCATGGATTTGTTGAATAGACTTCATGGAGATCCCTTTATTTCTCATGTTGATGAAGTTTGCGTTCCCTTATTGTCCATAATTCTATATGATAAAGGTATCCCCACATTGGTAGAATTCATAAGCTATAATTTAAAAATTTAGAGTTTTATCCATAATAGGCCAAATGGAAATTTTTACATGTTATCATAGTTAGTGGATGTGGTATGTGCCACTATGAGCTCTACAGGAACATCTCCATGGAAGCCAAAAGGATAAAAAAATATGTGAGGATTTTGATATCTTTCACATATAGAAATTTAAAAAATTCCATACAAAGAATAAAAGACACATTCTACCATATGTTTTATAGAGCGATCAACTCACAACCAATACCAAAGATGTAATAAGAAATAATAAGATCACTTAGGTCATTGAGAGATTATTAGTACTATCTAGACCACATAGTCATAAAGATAGAATGCACATTAGTTTCACCACTTTACTTACCCAGACTGGTCCTAGATAAATTAGCTGAACATGAGATAACATATCAACTATCTTGAAGTGTTCATTAAAATCATAAAAGATCCAAATTGGGAGTTATACAAAAGATGCCTCTTAGCATAGGCATGAAACAATTTAAAATATGGTAATAATTATCCAAGTCTTCTTGACATAGGTCTTATTTCAATCTCAAATTGGTATAATTTAGATATTGGGATCCCAAGGGTAAAGTGGTTCATCATATACAAATATTCCAAGGAGATTAAGAGCTACTTATGGCCACAAGGAATATGACCATGAATATATTTTTCTCAATATTGATGATGACACCCGAGTCTAGAGTAGAATGAGAGATGCACAATTGACCATGCAAATTACACGAAGGATTCAACATGATCCTTCTATTAAAATATTGGATCCAATTAAAATAGATCAACCTAAAAGAGACAAGTCTTTAGAAGAGACTAATGAACAATTAAAGACAAGGATACTTTGGAGTCTACCCCAAAAAAGAGTACATGGGAGAAAACGTTTTACAATGGACATAATTAGATCTCCCTTGATCTCTAATTTCATAGTTGCATTCACCATAATTTCTTCTAAATAACCTGCTCCATGATAAATAGTGAATCAACCACCTCTTCCTTTTATGCATACTACAATAGGACCTCCTATGGGTAATTAGGTTAGGAGAATTTTGCTGAGTACCTACAAGCTCCAAAGGTCACATTAGAAGAGAGGCCACCACAATACTAAAGAGCATCAATGAAAATCACTTATTTAAACACCAAGGATGACTTTGTAGAGAAGGACCTAGAAGAGGAACATGCATTTGATGTCTTTCAAAAGATCCCCACATAGGTACATTTTATAACTTCAAGCCCTAGTCCTTCTCCTAGTTATGATATATCTTAGACAATAATAAGTGTATAAAACACATCCCATATCTTAGATGAATAAATAAGACAACATGATACTCCTAATGTCTCTTCAGTTAACATTCATGTAGCTCACAATGGTACCCCTATTCCTTTAGTTGCTTCATCATTCCCTTATTTAGTTACGGTTTTAGTCTAGGTTCATATTATTTCCACCCATGTTCCCTCATTTAATGTTATTACTATTATTGTTCCTACTATTTTTATTCACTCATCTAATTTTTTGGTTCACAATACTTCTCTAATTGTTACCAACATTACTAGTAATACAATCGTGCCAATTGGGAAATTTTTTCAAACTCCAACATAGGTTACCATTTCACATCCTATTGACTCCATAGATGTTGTAAATATCACATCAACAAGTACATAAGGGGCTTTATCTTTTGTATTTCCAAGCCCAATATTTAAAGACTTGGTCTCTCAATCTATTTTTTCACTTATCTATTGAGACATGCTTCCACCTAGCTGGGATCACCAATGCTTGCAGATACTCAAATAGAGTCCCCTATAGTCCAAGTCATCAAAGGTTCCCCTAATGCAATAAAATACATAACTAAGAACCCACCTCAGATTAGGGTTTCCATGGAGAAGATGGTTAACTCACCATTTCTTACATCATGATTCCCCACATCTCCAATATCACCCCCTTCGCTTGACCCCTCTACACTCATGCCACCTACACAATCAACCTCATCCCTTGAGCCAACCTCCTCTGATGGACAAATTTTGACATCACCATGGATACAATAGTTACAATTAAACAAATTATCTAGGCAAAATCTAGTCATCATTGAAGAATCTAAGCTTTCTCTTGAATTTGATGATGGAATAGGAAAACTAGAAAGGTTTAAGAAAAGGAATATGTATAGTGGAGGAAATAAAATTGAATCAATAAGAGAAGAAGAACTCTTCACATTGACCCAAAATAAGAAAAACCAACCAAGAGAGCATGATGAGTTCAAAGAGGATCTAGTCTCTATGGTTGAGGCTACTGGGGGAATGCTAAAGAAAATGTTCTAAGGGTTACACCAAGAAAATAAAATATTGGAATCAAAACCCAAAGTGGATTCACTTGATGATGTATTAGATAAGGTCCAAAATTTAGCTCAGTCCTTGTATGAACTTGTGTTTTCTATACATAGAGTAAGATTTCAATCCAAACCATAATGAGGTAATGAGATAAACTTTAATGAGTCTCAAAAGCTAAAAAATTCTAAGTTGTACATCATTGCTAAGGTAGTGAGGGATAAATCATACCTCGAGCTTAACCTGCTTCCACTTAAAGATATCAATTTGGCCCAAAATTTTGTGAATAGTAAGAGAGATGATCTAATAGAATGACACAATTAGATGGAGTTGATTTTATAGCTAACTCAAGAAAGGAAGGTAATTGAACTCTTGAAATATATGTTCATCTCTAACATATATACAAAACATGGTTAGATAGTGAACTAAACATCTTTTGACAACCACTTATAGTCTTATGTAAGCAATTTTTGAACAAGGATTGACAATACTACCTATGGAATTGGTGATCAAGTCATTTACTTTATTACCTTTTATAAAGATAAAGTATACTAAATGACAAGTCTTTTAAAGTTTCATGGGGCATACATGTAAAATTGGTGGAAAAAATCTAAACATTTTTCAAGGTGCCTATTATTAATTGTGAAGTTATAAATTTAGACCATACAACATGCTTGACTGCATATAAAAGAAGAAAGTAGCAAGGAAACATGGATAAATAGAAGTAGTTAGCTACTCAAGTAGGAGTCTAATTACCATTGGCTTATCCATTGACAACTACATCTTCCTTAGTAGGCAACTCATATGGATTTATATTTTCTCAATTAGGCTCTAATCTAGCTCTTTTTCATGCATTTTTAGGCTCTTCTTCAGTCACATCTTCTACTATAGTTATGTCAAGTACAACTACAAGTGCCTTATCCTCAACAATCAATCCTCCATTGACTACAATTCCTATTTTGGATTCCATCGATCAATTATCTTCAACTAGAGTTTCATCTATTTCTAGTCAAGTTACCACTATCAGTTATACTTAGATGCCATAAATTGGCCTTTTATCTAATTTTAGCATATATTTATAAATTTTCTTGTTTAACAAGTAATCTTTTTGTAAAAGCAAGACTTTTGAGCTAAATTATGACTTGTTTTATTTATAGATTTTGTAAATGTGTAATGATGTTTTCAAGATGAGGTTATGCCCATCCAAAGCTATATACACATGGATATTACTTATTGTAAAGGGAAGATAATTTTTGTCAAATTAATATAATCAAGAAAGTTCTATAATTGTTTGTAAATTTGTGATGATTTGTTTTCTCTTCCAAATTTTTGTGTTTTTTTATGAATAATTTCCATTAAGTTGATAATATTGTATGAAAATGTGCATGTGTTTTATTGAAGTGATTAGATTAAACTTGGCGTTATTACTATTATCTCTTTGATTATAGATCATACTTATATCTTGTTAGTGATTTGATTGTGCTTAACAATCCTGTACTAATAATACATTTGATTATGATCACTAGTTTATTCTGCAAGTTATTTCCTATGAATCCTCATTATTGATGTTATGCTTTGTGCTTATAACTAACTTATAACATGCATTACTTAATGACACATCTTTAGCTTAGTGCAATTAATCATCTTGGAAGGGTTTATTCTTCAGTTGGAATCATAGAGCCCCTTATTTTCTACCCTACCCTTCCTTATTTTATCTTTTTTAATCCAATCCACCTTAGTTTAAATCATCCATGCTCTTAAAATCTCTAGGTTAGATATTAGACATAAGTTGTATCTAAACCCTTAGAGGTAAATAACCATTGTTCTCAACCGTTATTCCACCAAGTGGTTATTTACAATATTGAACACTCATAACTCATTCCTTGGAGTGATGTCTCACTAGTCCTAAAATGAGAGGGTCTTGATCCTTAAAGATCTTTGGTGTGCATAAAACCCCCATCAATAGTTTCCATATTCCTTACGGTATATTAGAAATGCACAGTGTTTTTTTTCCATCCATAAAAAGCCTCTTAGACATTCATTCTTCTAGTACATTGATAAGTGGTTAGCCTTGGGAAGTTACTCTTAATGTACATCTGACACAAGATAGTGTGGTTATGGGTCAATGAAATTCTCTATAGTTAGTGAATCTTTAGGACTTGTCCAATATTTATAATTGGGATTAGTATATTTGAGAGCCTACAAATCAAACATACGTTACCTAGCCACACCTATTGATATCCTTTATTTTTTGGTATGATTGGTTATTTGTTAGTAGTATGTTTGGTGTTTGTCCTATTCACTTTATTTTGGGTCAAAAATATAAAATGGATTCTAAATATGAAACATCTAATGGTGTTAATCCTTTGGACATCCTCCTCTCTCATAATGTTATACATTATAATTGTATTAATGAATGGACCGATGATTAGACTTGTACAATTACTAATGTTTCTTTTATCAATGAGGAATATAAATGTGATATACATGATTATGATTGTACAATAGTGAAGATTATAGTGAAGAGGAAAATGAACACACTAATTCAAAAATTGAAAAGCCAATTTCCTCTTTTCCTCCCTTATATTCCTCTTTTCATACATCGAATCAAAATGAACGTACTAATAATGAATATATTTCCCCCCTAAATCTCTGATATGGATCTAAATATGAAGAATTAATCATTAACACACCTTGTTTACCTCATGTTGAGGTATAGTACTCACATTATTAATTATAAATAATGTAATTATGGATATTACATTATTAGAGTCTTGTTAGTATATTATTATTATGCATAACAATAATATACGAGTTGTTTTGATTTAGTTAGGTGGTTGATATCATGCTATTATAGGAGATTATGGTGGAGATTTGATCACCCTTATTATAGGAAAGATATTTCCTATATAATTTGTAATATCCCTGTATGGTTTTAATGTAGTAGAAATAATACAATATGTAGTTGAATATTATCATTTTTTTTATTTATGTGTTCGACGCTCTTTAACTCTAGTTATACCAATATTTGGTATCAGAGCAGGAAATTTTTGATAATGGCCTTTAATCTATGGAGGGGCAGCTTTGTTCATTTCCCCAAGGGATGTAAAGACATTTGTAATTGAATTGTAGCCTTGTACATAGTCTTCTATTTTCCATCCTCTTGGTTTATATATTCTGCTGTATTCATTTTTAGCTTGCCATTGAACTTTACATCATAATCCATTTCTCATAAGTTTGTAGTCCATTCGCATTGGCACTTAGATTAGTTCAAGCCTTGCATGCTTCATTTGGTTTAAACACATAGATCTATTATCATTGGGTGGGTTGGAAACTCTAAGTTCCTTGTTTAGATCAAAAATATTTGTATGTATCTATAAAGTTTGTACAATGGATTTTTTGTTCAAAACACAATCAGACTTCATGCATAGTAACATTACTTAGTATTTTATTTGCTTGAGGCTATATTGGATTTGATCTAATCCACATCAGATCCTCTTTTGCATGAATTGGAACCCACTTTGACATATATAGCTTATCATGATGGTGTTGCCTTTCTATGCAAATCGAAGGTTCAACAATACCCCATCACACTCCATCATCTCACGCTTCTACTACATCGGTACATCCCTATGCTTATAGGTCTATCATGACAAATACAACAATTTTGTGCAATTTTATTAAGCCTACAAATCTTGATAGCCCCATCTGATATTTAGGAGGTCTCCATTAGATCTAATTGTGTAATGTGGATTCATGCAATCTACCATCCAAAACTATCATCTTTTCTATGTAGTTTCAACTCTTCCACATTAATTTATTTATTTGTGGAGTCTAGTGTATCATATTAGATTTCTTGTAAGCTCCTATGCCATTGAATTATTTCGATCGATAGATATCCTTATTATATCATTTATAGTTATAGTATTGAAAGTTATTTGTGTGTTAATAAATATCTAGTGTTCAGTCATTTTATTTAATTAAGTCTTTGAGTCTAAATATGTACATTATTTACCAAAATACTTTAATTAGGGATTTTTTGATTAATATATGTCATAATATTATGAGTCAAAAAAAAAAGAGAGCCATGTTGTCTAGAGTCAATATTTTTTTGGTCCATAGTTAAATTCTCATCAAGAGACAATTTTATGTTAAAAGAGTCAAGTTGTAAAAATGTCAAAAAGAGGAACGGATGCATTTTCATTTATAAACAATGTCTAAATTATATGGAGGGGTATTATATTCAACAATGGCATGAGATTTATCAAAATATCAGCTGAGCAAGTAGCTTCATCATTGGAGGTTGGAGGATACATGCAGGAAGGAGGTTTTCAGAGCTTCTTATCAGTCACCAACGACGAGGCACAAAATGCTTTGGTGACATTTTGTGTGGTGTTTTTTTTTTCCACTATGTGTTTTAATAAGAATAGGACATTATTATTCACATATGTGGTATGGTTTTTGATTTCTTTGGTGTGGTGTACTCTATGCCAAATTAGCTAATGCCAAGGATAGTTCTTTAGTGGTAGTGGAGTCCATCTATACTATTTTTGTTTGGGTGGTAATAGACATTAATAGAGGATGAATAAGATCAAAATGAGGATTAGTTCCTCATGATATTTTTATTTTTTGAGTTGTGTGTATTTTTCATTCCCCTACTTATTTGGAACACCTCTGATATTTGGATAAAAGGGAGAGTGTAGATATAATGGAATGTAGCCAATAGTTGTATAAGAGGGTAGCTAACTGCATAAATCCTCTAACTACCTTAATTCTTTATGGATATGATCAGCTAGTGACACATCCATTGCAGTCACATGGATTAAATTCAAGATGCATTTCTTTGCATAATAGTGGTTATGTGCAGCAAGATTTAGACACCAATATTCATACAGTAGTATGCAGACCTAAAAGTATGCATTGGCATATGATTCTGTTCAGTCCACTTCTTAAAGATGTATATTTTTCCCATGCTCATATTAAGGGGTTGTAGATAAGATTAATAATGTTCACAAGGAGTGAATGTTGAGGTATATTTCTCACATTATTAATTATAAATAATGTGATTATGTATATTATGTTATTAAAGTCTTGTTAGTATATTATTTTTATGCATAATGATAATATATGAGTTGTTTTGACTTAGGTAGGTGGTTGATATCATGTTATTATAGGAGATTATGGTGGAGATTTGATCTACCCTATTATAGGAAAGACATTTCCTATATAATTTGTAATATCCCTTATGGTTTTAATGCAACAAAAATAATATAATGTGTAGTTAAATATTAACATTTTTTTTTATTTGTGTGTTCAGTGCTCTATAACTCTGGTTATATGAATACCTCTTAAATTTGCTATTGCACTACACCACATTAATCATCATAAACTACAAAGGCATAACCCTTGCATAGAAATGGAAAATAATATGAATGAGTACGATATACCCTCTCTTATTTAGAAAAGGTAGATGATGTAAATTCATATGATATTCCCCAATCTCTATTAGACATGGTCAATGATATACAAAAGCTTTACCCTCCCTTAGAAATGATAAATAATGTTGTAACATCTCATAGTACTTCTTCCTCTTCCTTTAAAATTCTAAAGGAAGTAAATGAATGTGATGTATTGTCTTCTATACAAACAATGAGTGATACTATTGCTTTAGATTCACAAAATGATGATAATTTAATATTATGCAAAGGCTCTCAATATAGTCATGTTATATCCATCTAATGTGATTCTTATGATAACATCACTTGTGATGACTCTCACTCTTCTCCTTAGTTACAATAATTCAATGAGAATAAATGTGATGTTTTTACTTCCATATAAACTCAATATGATGTGAATATTATGATATTGTCCTAGAGCCCTATAATGATACTAGTCATACTCCCCTTATACCAATGTTTAAAGTAGATTGTCAATTATAACCCATGAGTGAGCCTTTCCAAACCACTAATATCCGTACTAGTCATATTGTGTCTATGATGCATATTATTGGTTATCTCTAAAGACAAGAAATTGATCTCACTTTAAAAAATACACCATGTTATGCTATTTTTAAAGATAATTTTATTTTAGGACAACCTCTTGCACAAACTATGTGTGAATATCCATATCTGAAGGATTTTATTATGCTTATACTACTATTATTCAATGGCAATGGAGATCTTTGTATCCATTTAACTAAATATACACTTTATTTTGGATAATGGAGAAATGTAAACATTTTACTAAAAGTTTTTCATAGAAGCCTTACAAGATATGCCTCATATTGGTTTTATAGTCTACCTTGTGGCTCCTTACCTAATTTCAAAAGATTAGAAGATTAGAAGATGTGTTCCTATCAAATTATCACAAACACATGGTTCCTAAGTTCACATTGGAACATATATAAGGTTTGCAATAGGACCATGATGAGATTATCAAAGATTACATTTTATGATTCAAAACTACTTTGAATTCTTTAATTTATCAACCCTTAGATTTAGAAAAGTAATCTTTATTACAGGTATTTTGTCTCCACTTAAATAAAGAGTCATGCATAAATTCATAATTATCTTAAGAAGTTATACATGGATGTGTTCAAATATGCATGGGATCTTAATTAGGTAACATATAAGGCCACTAATGAAAATGGATTAAGAACATCTTCACACAAGAAGGAAGTTACCAATAAAAGGGTGGAATTAGATTTAACATTTAAGAGAAAGTCTAATTAAAGTCCCTTGTAAGATGGATTAATTGACATAAATAGTTATAATCAAAGAAGAAAAAGTTAAAATACTCAATAAAAGGAAATAATTAGTTTACAAAGCACCACCTAACATGAATAAATATACATTCAATAAGAGGCAACCTCTTAGATTTGATAGTTTGAAAAATTAACCACATGATATTTTATGGAAATTTTTGGATAATAAGTTAATCACTCACCCTCCTAATTACTATAATCTTCCTCATCATATTGAGTACGTAAAAGGCAAGCCATTTTGCACTATCATGGTATTAACAAACAAAATGATTATTACGCATTACACTAAAAGATTACACAACTTGCAGATAAAGGGATTATTGAATTTGGGAAATTGGACAAAAAGATTACAAAAAATGATTCTTAAACTAGGTAGAGATTCCACTCTAAGTTTAATCAAGACATATCCTATTACTCTTATCTTAACAATAATTAGTTATATGACTGTTCTAGGTTGATAACCTTGCAAAAACACAGATAAAAAAGTGCTAGAAATGAAAATCATATCTTATTGCATATGAACATAAAGCATAATAATGATCAAATTAAGAGATAAACATAAGAGTGATCTTGGAGAACCTGATGTGGGAAAAACTCTAGTGGGTGAGGTAATTTCCCCCGTTCCAAATTTAATGCAATAAATGTAAAAGCTTCTACCAAAGATAGCCTTCATGGACAAATTTTTCACTACTAATCTATCCAAAACTCATACATAAGGATTATCTAAACTTATCATACACTTCTTTGTACTTTCACATAACTAAACCACTCGTCTACAACTAGGAAATAATGAGAAAATAAGAATAAGACTCAATCTTACAAATAAACAATGTGAATCAAACTTCCATACAACTCACTACCTTTTTATGATGTTTGATTCTTTGATAAGATGTGTATTTATTCTGTCTCAACCTTAGATCCCACCAAGAAGTTTAATTGAACTTATAAATAGAATAAGAATCTTTTGCAACCATTCAATTTCACATCTTTTTGTATGGTGGTGAAACTACTGGTGTATGTAGACTAGCAGTTTTGGGGCGATTTTATAACCATTACTTGTAAACATTGATGATTACATAACCACCACCCTGAAAAAAGAATTAGCTCCATCATATGACAAAAACCCCTTCATTTTGAGATCTTTCAACAACCTAAATCATCACCATGAAAGTGTTTGGATTGCCCTTATATTGATTTTATCACTGAAGCATATATGATCTGATGTTTTGAATAAGAAATTTCTTACAAGAATGACTTACATATAATTAGGCATAGTGGAAACAACTAGTAAACATGCCTAATACATTAGGATATATTTTTAAATCATGCCTCCTCAATTTGAGGCTTGTAATTCCCTAAAAGTTTTAGGACTCCTATAAGTGACGAAATTTCTTCCCCACATCCTCTCTAGAATACCATTTGGCCTTTTTAGGTAGCTAGAATTTTAACCCAACTAGCATTCATATTCATGTTTCCCTTTCATTCTTTTGAAAAAAAACATCCTCCTCCAATGCCAATTAACTATACATGGAAATGTATTGAATGGAAGGTAACAACAATCCTTATTCTTCATTTTTTAGCATAGAAGGTTCAAAAAGACATAAGTTTTCAACATTGACGCTTCTAAGAACTTCAAAATAATTGAACCTACCATCTACAACTAAGTTATAACGAGACAACAAGAACAAAGACTCAAACTTGCAATTTACAATGTGAATCCCATTAAGAGACTTCTCATTACATTTTCTGATGTCCTCTACCTTGCACAAGACTTGCATTTATGCTCTCTCAACTTAGGATCTTGCCAATAATCTCAAACAAATTATCATTGAGTATTGTAAATGTTTATAATCATTCCCATTAGCATGCTTTGTCTCATGATGAAACCACCAATGTATGTAGAGTATCAGTTTTGAAACTATGAAGGCGATTACGTAATTGCCACCTTGCAATAATTATGTAATTATTGAGGTGGTTCCATAACTACCACCCTGCAAATAACAATGTTTCTTATATATATGATAAACCCCTTAATTTCAAGAGCAAACACTTACTAACTTCATCACTATGAATTTATTTGAATCACTCCCATACCAACTCTACCACTATAACATGTTTGATTTGATGTTTTAAATATGAAATTCCTTATAATAGTGTCTTACAAGCATTAACCATATATAATTGGGAATAGTGGAAACATCCATTATACATGACTAATACATTAGGATCCAAGTTTGGATAATACCTCCCAAATTGAGGATTTTAAGCTAAAATTTCTATAAATTTTGTAAGTGAGGAAATTTATTCCCCACATATTCTCTTAAATACTATTTTGTCTTTTTGGTTAGGTAACTCTTTAACCCAACCAACTAATATTCTTTCACTCCTTTTTGCATTTTCTTTTCCTTATTCTATAATTCAACATTCTCCTACAATTCCAATTGACTATCCAGAGTGAGGTATTTGATTTAAGGTAGAAACAACCCTTCAACTTTATTGTCTAATATACAACGCTAAACAAGATGTAAGTTATCAACATTCACAATTGAATAGATCTTCATATAAGGAAGAAAATCAAGTCTAAAATCATTCTTGTCCACTTGTTCTAAATTTCAAATGGACCATACTTAAGATGCTTAAGCTTATGAGACTGACATTAGAGCCTTTCTCTTCTCGATTATAATCACACCTTGTCTCCAACAAGGAAATTTTTCTCAGTCCTATGTTGATCATGTCTTAATTTATACTTGGCTTGTGACTCCTTCAACCTCTCTTGTACTTGGATATGAATATGTTGAATATTCTTAAAGAATTTATTAGCTTTGTGTACCTCAATATCTAATTTCACATCACCTTTGCATGACTATCTCAAAATAACCTCAAATTCACATGAAGGTAAGTATCCAAAACAAGTCTCAAAAGCAGATTTACTAGTCGAAGAATGCATTTCCATAGTATATGAATGTTGAATATACACCAAATTTCTATACCAATTCTTAGGATGCTTCCTATTGTACCCTCCAAAAAGTTTTACCAATATTCTATTTACATCTTTAATTTGCCTATCAATTTGTAGGTGAAAAATGGTAGAGCATTTCTAAAATAATAGAGCTAGGCAAACCAAAATGAACCCAAACATCAGTAAAAAACAAATCAATTGCATCACTACATTTGAGGGTCTTCTTATAAGGAAAAATAATACACATCTTAATATACTGGTCCATAACCACAAAGAGATATTCATGTTACTTCCTTGACATAGGCAACCCACCTACAAAATCCATGGAAGCACTTTCCCATGGCCTAAAAGGAAATGATAATGACATACATAAACCTAACTTCTTATTTCTAGGCTTGATTGTAATAGACAATAGACATCATATTATGAACTTGGAAACATCTACTTGTATAATAGGCCAATAAACATACATTTAAAAATGTGCAACAATAATTATAACACCAAAATGTCTTACAAATTTTGAAGTATGTGCCTCCCTCATTAGCGAAACTCTTTCCTCCTTGGGTACACAAAGCTTACCCAAATTGTAGATCAATCCGTCTTGAAAATAATAATCTTTCTGTGGACCTAAAACTACCCCTTGGGACTTTCTTTCTTGAAAAAATAACTTCCTAAAATGTGCATCACGCTCATATCCCTCTACATAAGATTCATACATAAAAGGCTCAAGAAGAGTGATGGTGCCCATGGCCAAAAGCAAAGGAGGTATTGCAAATATATCAGCTAGTTTGTTAGTCACACCATTCTTATATTTGATAACCAAATGAAATTTTTGAAAAAATCCCATCCACTTATAGTATCTAATTTGTTGAAGTTTAGTTTGAGCTTGTAAATATTGGAGAGGTTGATGATTTATATGGATAATAATTTACTTACCCATGATATGATGCTTTCATTTATTGACCACTTGAACAAAAGCATATAATTATTTGTCACATGTAAAAAAATTCAAAATTACGACACATAATAACTCAGAATGGTAGCATACCAGCTTACCCCCTTAAAGTAGGATGACCCCCACAACATAATGACTAGCATATGTTTCCAACTCAAAGGAAAACTACAAGTTAATCAAATCTAAAACCAGAGCATCAATAATATTATGTTTAAAAAACTCAAATAAACTTTGTTTCTTCTTACCCCAGGTAAAAGTCTTACCACCTACTATAATTATGTGTAAGGGCATGACTATGGAAGAGAAGTTCTTGATGAACTTCCTCAAATATTAAAATGTGCCCATAAATCTTCTTATCTCCATCACATTGGAAGACCTTGGCCATTTTATGATGGCCTCTACCTTATTTTGATCAATTTGAAACTCACCATATCCAAACACATGCCCCAATAAGACAAGTGATTATTGAGTAAACTCAAATTTCTTCTCATTCGACACTAACTTATTCTCCTTCAAAACTTGCAAAACTTGTTTTATATGCTCAACATGATCATCAAAAGTTTTTATAAAAACAATAATATCATCCAAATATAAAATGATAAAGGAATTAATAAATGGCCTCAATACCTCATTGATCGACCACATGAAGGTAGTCAATGCATTACATAACTCAAAGGTAGAACCAATCACTCATACAATTATTGCCTTGTTTTGAATGTTGTTTTCTAAATGTCCTCTTCTTTAATCCATACTTGGTGATACCCAGATTTAAAATAAAGCTTAGTAAAATACTTGGCATGCTAAAATTGATCAAGATGATCATCAATCTATGGAAGAGGGTGCTTATTCTTGAGGTTATCTTATTAAGTGATCTATAATCAACACACATTATTTATGAACCATCTTTATTAGGTACTAAAATAATAGGAGAACCACATGGAGAAGTATTAGCACAAATTATACCTTGATTAATCAAAGATTGTAACTAATGTTTTACCTCATTAACATCCTTTAAGGACTTCCAATATAACCTATGATTTAGAAGTGGACTATCAAATAAGAAATGAATTTTGTGCTTAATTTGGCCTAGATAATGGTGACCCCATAGGCTCTTGGAAACCCTCCTTAAAATATTGCACTATATCTCCCATACACTTTTTCTCTTTATTAGTAAACATACTACAAGAAGTCTTAAGTGTAACTACTTTTTTCTTTCTTGAATATCTCTCAAAAGATGTAAGGCAAACATCTTTCTAGCATTAATAAGATTCTCAGCTTCAGAGGAGCTTACCAAATAGGTTTAAGAATCAACTTTGTAGGATAAAATGATGTAACTCTTGCCACCCTTCACCAAACTATGTTGTTTGGATCTCCTAATGAAGATCGCATACCATATATACAAGTAAGGGCTGCCAAACACTACACCACACACATCAAGAGGCACACCATCTACGTTAATTTAATCAATGTAATTTGCATTAATACCAAACTTAAATTTGTATTGTTTGGTTACTTTTATGCCTACATCTTTTTTAACCCAACCCAAAGCATATGGGCTTGGGTGATTGTAAGTTTCAAACCTATTTGCTTACTAATTCCTTGCTTGTTAGATTAGTTTGTGAACAAGTGTCAAAAAGAGCATCCACAGTTGTTTTATTCTTTTGAATTTTAATATGGAAAATCTTATAAAGTTCACTCTCTTTAACACTACTACTACAGAAACATATGTATTTATTAATAAAATTAAAACACAAAATATCATCGAACTCAGAGTTGAAACCAATATTCTCACCTTGAAGAGAGGGCACAACCTTTTTCTTCTTCTTTTCTTGAATGAATGTAATTATGGATGAAGCTTCCAACATTTATCCTTGGAATGACTATCAACATCACATTTACCACAATGTCTTTTAGTATCCTTCTTATAAACACAAGTAACATTTTGCTTACCTTTCCTTTTACCTTTAATATTTTGTATGGAGATACCTTGTTGATTGGAGCTATTTTAAGAGGTAGATGGAACCTTCTTCTTGTCCATCTCCAAGTAGCGAGCTTGAGAACAAACATCCTCTACATCCGTAGGGTTCTCCAAGAGGACTAGTCTCCTTAAATGGCTATGAAGTCCACCCACATACTCCATCAAGAGGTCATGTTCTAGTATATATTTGTCCATATGGAAAATGTTCTTATAGAATTCACTTATGTACTTTTGCCTGCTTTAGACTTACTTTTCCCTAAGATATTCCCACTACATGAACATCTCTTTCTCATAACAAATAGGAAATTATTGCTTCTTGATTAACATCTTAAAATCACCCCACTTAGTAATATGATGAAACTTCTTAACCACTAAATAATGAACATAGATCTCAAACCAAGTTAAAGCATGATTGGTTAACTTTAACCTTGAAAAATATATTTTTTGGATTTCATTAATCTAATGCAAGTTGTAATATACCTCAAGTTGGGCTAGCCAACGGTATAACCTCTCCACATTCACATCCTTATCATACAACTAAATTCAATCTTTGCCTTAGCCTTGAATGAAGGTGGAGCTAGGTTAGTATGGGGATGTTCTTCCTTCTTCCCATAATTCTTGAGAGCTTCCTCCTTGCTTAATTTCAATGTTTCCATGGAAACACTAAGCTTCTCCACAAGATTCCTCATAATGAACTCCAATTGATCAAGCTTGCTCATAGAAATAGAAATATTATCCACTCCTTCTTTAAGCTTGTAAAATTTATATTCTATTGTTTGGGAATATTATTATAGATGATATTTATGGATTATATAGCACCTCAGTATTGTACAGTTGACAAACTTAGACCTTGGTTGTTCCATCAGTTCTAGACCGTTATCACTTCCATAAGTCTCACATCTACCCTATCTCATGCCCCTTGGCCTATCTCTTAGTCTGATCAGTCTTATGATGATGATCCAGACCTACTATCATGCCCATAATGCTTAAAATGTACTTATATTATGCCCCTACAAATTTTGAGCCTATACCCATTTTCTTGCTCCTTGGACACTAGTATTAAGGACAAATATCTGGATCAATGCAAGTGTCCTACTCTGACACAAGTGTCAATTGCCCTACTTTGATGTAAGTTTCAAGTGCCATAAAGTCATCAAATATTAAAATTAAATGTATCCTAATGGTTAGCCTAAGTTCTTTAATATGATTTATCTCTAGATAGGATTGGTATAAATACAATATCATTCCTATTTCATTCCTAGATTGGGGAAAAACCTAGCACAGACTAAAAGAGACCAAAATAATTTATTAAAAGCACTCTATTAAGCATTAAATTAAATAAAGATTCCCTATTTTATCTTATTTTACATATTAGTCATAGGGACAACACATCTATAGGTATTAAGTACTGAAGGAGTAGTCCAAGAGCTATATTTTCCAAGTTACAAGCTAGGTCACTATTGTACTTTCTTTCCACATATTGCATGACTCACACACAAGACAACATATATGAGAGAACTAATTCAATCTAAGGCCCTCTTGAGAGTATTGGATATGTAGGCAACATTCATTAATAAAGGGGTTTTTGAGGTCAGCTCAATCCCATTAACCCATTTTTCCCTAGGGTCACTATGAAGATGAAGAATTATGATTTTTAAATTTCATGAGTGACAGTGTATGATGCATATCTGAATGCACTAGAGCAAAGGAAAAGACAAACCCAGAAGCATCCAGGTGATCACATCCTTTTCCAATAGGTATTTCATACAAGACACCTACACCAAACCTATATACTAACATCAATACAACTGTGTAAGGCTGACATAAGTGTCCAAGGCTGCGGAGGCACTCAATCTAGAATTTGGTGATTGTTCTAGAATCATCTTCTTGTCTACTTCCTACTTGTGTTAGATCCATAATTGTGTTAGGATTAGAACCAACTAAGTACATTTTTTGTTTATCATTTCCATATCTAGCATAATTATACTTTTTATATTTATCCTATCTTAGTTTAATAAATTCAACATATGTTATATATGAGTTTAACATCTAATTGGTCTACTGTAGATCTGATTATTGCCCTTATTCATTATCATTTCCATATACACCTTTAAATATCTAAATCCTCCACAATATAGATCTTTTTATGGTTAATTTTTTTTTGAACTCAATTCATATGAATGCAAAATTTTATGATTCCTAAGGTTTTTAATTAGATAGGGTTTCAAATTGCTATACTTTTTCATTTCCTACTTATATTATTTTGCATGCAACCTAGGCATAGCCCTAAATTGGGAGGTGTGCCTATTAAACACATTGAGCTTCCCTTTTTTTTGTCTAAAACATATAAATCTATTGAGGGACCTAATCTTATGGATCATGATGATACCGATGTTGAGAATGAATAACATACTAATGATATTACTATAAAAGAAGATTCTAATAATGAAAACCATGATTATAATGAAACCAATGAACATGAGAAAATAGATGATGAGTAAGTGCAAGAAATTACATTGTTTCATGAGCTTATTCATTAAGACCTTGAAGATATTGATGAAATCCTAAAAACTATATTATAAACTAAAAATGCAAAAAGCATAGATGACCAAATAGGTCCATCTATTGATCACTATTAGAGCTATGGGTCATCCACATATACTAATAACCCTCCCCTTGAACACATTACAACTTAATAATTCTAATGGGGGCATGGGTTATGTGTTTAAACCTTTGTTTCCTAAAAACCAAAATACTATTACTACATATACCATAAAACTACCAATTGTTTCAACAGAAATAATGGTTTCAATGCCTATTACTACTCAAACCATGTTTATATCCCCTTTGGTGACTACTCAATGAGCAAATCTAAATCTAAACAGGTCTATAGTTCAAACGCTCATTCAAGTTATAAAATAACTTAGAGGACAATGTTATGAATATTGAAAAAAATGATTTAAAATCTCCTCATGCTATTGATTCATAAGATGTCTTGCATAACCCTCTTGCACTTGAGATATGTTTGCACCCTTTGAAAACTAGTTTTGTTAAACCTAAGTTTCTATTTTATGATGCCAAGGGTGATCTTGAATAACTCTTTGATCCTTTTATGTGGCATGCCTTGACTATTCCTCTAATGATAAACTTTTGACAAAATTACTCCTAAGAAGTCTCAAGGACTGTGCTTTGAGGTGGTTATATGATTTACCTCTCCAATTCTTGAAAGCATTCAAACCTCTTACAGAACATTTTTTGGCACACTTTTTCATTAATATTTCTAAAATGGTTTCCTATGCTCAAATTGCCAAAATAAAATAAAGAACCAATGGACGTATCAATGAATATGTCTTAAGGTACAAGATAATGTTGGCTAAAATGACCAATGCCATTGTGGAAAAAGAGTTGAAAGACATATTCAAGCAAAGTTTTCTTCCTCCTTTACATGAGCCCATTATTTTCAAGAAGCTCAAATCTATTGATGACTTATGACATGTTATACGAGACAGTGAAATGAAACTTATTTCATTGAATAAGCTTAAGTATGTAACAAACACACCAACTACATCTACATCTAGTACTAAGTTTACAATCAATCCAGGTTATAAGGTAAAATATCCTAAGCCTAAAAAGGAAACAACTACTATAGTTAATGTAGTATCACAACAATCTAATTGGATTATCTTATCCAATAGACCAAGGAGATAGTTATCACATTTAATTGAGTCCCTAACCTCATTACTCCCATGGTTAATAAAGTCTCAACTTATATTTCTTCCTCAATCTTATAGAGGTTGATATGAGCAGGCCTCTACCTAAAAGATATGATGTGAATGATTATTGTGATTATTATTAGGGACTAGGGCATTCTATGAACATATGCTTTACCTTGAAGCACAAAATCCAAGATCTTATTGATAACCAAAAAATTGTATTTAATGATCCTCCAAAGGAATCAGGTTCACAACCTGATGATCACCAAAAATATAAAATATTTAACAATCCTTTACAAGACAATTCTAAGAAAGAACCATAAGTGTGAATGGCATATAATGCACATCTTACTCCACCACATTATGGGCACCCATTAGATGGGATTATTGGTACTTACACATGATTTGCACCTCTTATGGTTTAGAGACCTTCTATTACCTTCGATGATAGTGAGATTAAGGATTATGACTTTGATCATATTTCTTTATTCATTCAAACATACCTTGATAAACAAACCTATGTGTAATGTTATGATTGATAATGGTGTAAGTGAGAATGTTTGCATCATGACATTACTTACGCACTTGGGTTATACTCTTCATGAGTTAGATCCTTCTACTAGATCAGTTAGAACATTCAATGGAACCTCTTAAAAGGTTCTTAGCGAGTTTGATTTACCTTTATAGGTTGGTCCCACACATGTGGTTACTAACTTCTTAGTTATGCCTTCCATGAGCATCTTTGATATGTTATTAAGAAGACCTTAGATCCATACACTTTGAGTAGTACCTTATAGAGTGCATGGGTGTGTTAAATACATTCATGCCAATTAGGTAGTTACAATTTCCATAATTCTATATGAACATCCTATTGAACAAGAAAAGCTTATACCTAGATAGTTAATCACCAAGCCTAATAAGGCTAATTCATTGCAAAAGGGTAAGTAACAAGCAATCCCATTTAGTAGGTAACTAGTACTTAAGAGACCATTACATCAGAGACATATAATATATTTCATGAAATATTCATCTACTACACACCATGTTTAGATATTTAGAGCATCTACACATGTTCCTATTACTACTACTCCAAAGAAACCACAAATCAAAAAATGATGGGTTCCATGAACCCCTACTCCCAATACCCCTATTGTTGCTTTAAGCCCACAAAATCCTATTTTACATACATAGAGCATCACAAATACTTTAGTGAAAAATATTACATCCATACATGCTCTTTGAAAACATCACCAAATTATTACATCAGGTTCACAGTGGGGAGATATATATGACCATCCATTGGATGGACTCACAAGATGATCTTTCCTCTTGAAAATTACAACAATACGAAAAAAAAAAAATACAAAAATATTTTTGGCACATACATGTTCTATTATCTCCTTGGCATCTATGTGATAGTTATATGATTGATGGATAACATACCCATTACTTTTAGATACACATGTGTGTCATGCCTCTGCTTGAGTGTGATATCTACATACATAGTCATCTATTTCTATTTCAGATGTTGGGCCTTCCCTCTAATCATGTCACGTGGACATTGAGGGCATCTACTTATTTGAACTTTAAACTCATAGGTTATATGGTTTGATGATCACTTACTTACACATGCCTTTATCCATGATTATATATTACACATGGTACTTGATATGCTATGCACCTAAGATTTTTTGTTAACACATTTGATCTATGGGATACTATGACATGTTTATGCTAGTTTCTTATACTTCCCTTAATGAACTTCCTTGAGTGTCTTGCCTTATTATATTGCTTATTCAAGCATTTAAACATGTTCCTTTATTTGTGGACCCTATGCCTATATGTGTGATTTATTTGAAATTTGAATATGTCATTGCTTATAGTATGTACATTTAAATATGCCATTCTTGCTTTTATGGACAATTTACTAAGTCATGTCTATTCAATTGTGTGGCAATTAAACGTGCCCCTTGTTTGTAGTCTCCTTAGATCATTACCTTTTGAATTGCTTTTGAGTGCTCTTGTGTGTGTGATTGATTTACTTATTGAGATTGTACTATTGCTATCTAGACATTTCCATGATCTTTATTATGCATCTCAGGCCTTTATGTGAATACATTATTCTATGTGCTTTAATGTTATATCTACCTAGATATGTTCTCATATATGCTAAATGATTCATTCATAGTTATATGGTTATCTTATCCCTTTGAGGTGAGGTAACTAACATTTTATATTCTTATCTCACCTCAAAGGGGGGGTCATATCAGTGGGGGAATGTCATAGAGGCATTGTTTCCATACACATTACAGTTTCACATTCAATGGGGGCATATCATAAAGACACAACTTTCACATGTTCATAATTTTTAGAGTTAGTGGGGTCATGTCATAGAGGCATGTTCTCCACAATGGGCATAATTTTTAGATCTAGGGGGATATACTTTGGAAGCATGTTCTCCACAATTATCCAATATTCAACATCTCTAGATTACAGTGGGGGCATGTTTTGGAAACATGTTATCCACATTGGCACTTATATAAATTTTCATATTTCTCCATATATATTGGGTGCATGCTTTGGAAGCATGTTTTCCACACTACATAATTTATGAATTGACCAAAGCATATACTTATATGATTCAGATTCATAATTGTGGCATAATTATATACATTGGTACCATTGTTATACATAGTTTTAAAATGAGACATATCTAAGGTACATATGCTATGCAACGTGTGCCTAATATTACAAAAACTAACTCAGTTTCTGATTTCAAAATTTGTATATGTACTATTACCATACCATGGACTTTTATGCACTGATACCCCAATCTAACTTTTAAAAACTTTATTGAGCTAATTTACTATAGTAGTTTGTTCACTTTTGGCATGGTTGAGGTGATTAAATCAATCTTGCTAAGATTTTAGGTTTGACTTGATTATACCATCCAACCTCACTAAGTTATAAACATCATTGGGTTGTATGGTTGAACTAATCTCAACTGTTGGGTGGCAACTCATCTTTTTTCCAAGGTTGGGGGTATGTGCCTTCGAATATATTTCTCTATATATATCTCCTGACATATGTGTATTTTCTATATTTATATATATTTGTCCTAATCTCTATTTTAGAGCCTTATAATGATATATATTTTTCAAATCAACTTGCCAATAGGCAAGACAATTACATCGACACACAGGTGAATTCCTAAAACTTTCTCTTTTAATTTAAATCAATTTCAATACTTTGAAATTTCAAATTCTATACTATAACATGCTCTTAGTTGTAGGTCAGTCGCTAGTAAAACACTCTAGTTGGGCTCATTCAAGGATAAGGTGTGTTATACATACCCAAGTACACATTTCTTTCCTTTAAACTAACAATTTCATTACTAGATTAAAAGGGGGGAATGTAGATGATCTTTATGGATTACATAACACCTAAGTTTTGTACACTTAAAAACTCAGACCTTGGTTGTTCCTCTTAGTTCTAAACCTCTCCTACTTCCACAAGTTTTACATATGCCTTACCTAGTGCCCTTTGGCCTATCTCTTAGTCTGACCAATCTTAGGATGATGACCCATACCTTCTATTTTGCCTAGAATGCTTAATATGTACTTATCTTATGCCCCTACAAGTTATGAGCCTATACGTATTTTCTTGATCCCTGGATACTAGTGTTTGGAACAAACACCTATATTGACAAAAATGTCTTGATTTGACACAAGTGTCCAGTACCTTAAAGTCATCTAACTTTCAAATTAAACATATCCTAATGGTCGACTTAAGTGCTATAAAATAATATGAAGTATATACATGAAAGATCTAGATGAGTAGATGATGGAAAACCATATAATAATAAACATATATCAATGAACCAATACACATGTATTTACCATGGGAAAATCTCGAAAGGTAAAAAATCCACCAATGTGATATTCATTAATATGAGAAACTAAATCTCCCAAATACACTTCTTCTTCTCACTTTTTCACACAATAATTCACAAAATCTTTTCAAATGAATTTGAATATGATCAAAGTTTCATATTTGAGATATCTATTCATAATAGGGTAAAACCCTATTTATAGTGAAATATTAAGGGAGGTGACCACTGTAAAAATAATGGGTCCATCTATTGTGATAAAGTTATTTAATTTAGATATTGGTAATTAAATTATAATTTTATTATTTATTTTCATGAGCTTTCCAACTCATGTTAATAAAAAATATATTATTATTGTTCAATAACTTTACCAAGGCTATGGGACAATTATCCCACTTAGGATTAAATGCTCTGACAAGTGATTTAATGCAAGTTATCTCCTGATAAGATTGGTATATATACAAGATCGATCCTCATTCATTCCTAGACTAGGGAAAAACCTAACATAGACCAAAAGAAACCAAGACAACTTATCAAAATCACTCTATCAAGAATTCAATTGAGAAAAGCTTTCCTATTTTCTCCTATTTCCATATTAGTCATAGGGATAACACATCTATAAGTCTGAAGTTCAGAAGGAGTATCCCAAGAGCTATATTTTATAAGTTTCAAGTTAGGTCAATATTGTACTTGATTTCCACATATTACATGATTCACACATAAGCCAACATGTAGTGGATAACTACATTAATCTGAGGCCTTTTTTGGAGTATTGGCTATGTAGAAAATGCTCATTGATAAAGGGGTCTTTGGTTTCAGCTCAACACCGTGAGCCCATTAACTTATTTTTCCCTAAGGTAATTATAAAGATGAAGAACTAGGGTTTTATAATTTCATGAGGAATGATAGTCCATGACACAGATCTGAATGCACTAGAATAAAGGCAAAGACAAACTTAGAAGCATCTAGGTGGTCACATCCTTTTCTAGTGGGTATTTTTTATAGGACACTTGCATTGAATGCAAACACTAACATCAATGCAACCATCCAAGGCTTATGCAAGTGTCTGAGGTTACAAAACCCTTCAATCTAGAATTTGATGACTATTCCAAAATCATCTTCTAGTTTACTTCTTATTGACAAGGAATACGTAGAGGGGAGGTTAGTCTTGTGTTAGTCTCATAAAAAAAATGAAATGAACACACTAGAATTCTAACACTTCTAGCCTAGACAATAGGGAGAGATTTGGTAATAAAACTAAATGAATCAGAATAAAAACATAAAATAAATAAGTCTTTTACCTTCCTTGGAGCTCCAAATGGCTTGCTCGACTTGTGCATCAAGAAGTCTTTGATAATGAAGGTTACTTAGCTTCTTCTCTCCTTCACACCTTGGCTTAAGATTTGGGCCTAGTAACACTACTTGCATGAGTCTTATGGAGGAAATACTACATAATAACTCTACAATATCCAAGCCTTTTTTAATGAAGGGGTATGGCCTTGTATTTATAGCCTTAGGAATTAACTCTCACCCAAGGTGAATTAAAGTTGAGTTTAGGCTTATAATGGGTTCAAACTAAACCTAGGTAAGTTAAAACAAACTCTAGTTGAGTTAATAGTTATCATGTAATTATGATTTATAATTACTAGTCATGGATCTCAAATTAGATATTTTAGGATATTTTCAAAGAGCTTGACAACTCATAAAGGCAATGATGAAGGGCTTGAATATTTTGATTTTTATAATTTCTATTTTTAGATATTTATTAATTATAAATGGATAATCAAATTATGCATTTAATCTTATTTGGTTTGTTAATTGATTATGATTAACATTTTATCTCTTTTAGGATATGATATTTGTTCAAGTGCCCCAATTAATGGGTCCATATGCCAAATTGAGAGTTATGATGCCCCAATGTGATTAGGGATGAATCCATGAGAGGTTATTATTGCCTATGATAGAATACCCAATTAGATATGTTTCGACATGATTCTGAGCTTTGATGAATGATGCACAATCAAATTTGTAATGTTTAATTATTCTTAGGTTTAATTTTCAATGGTTGGTAGGAATCAGTTTGAAGTCTGGTTGGAATCTAGTTGTGGCTAGTTTTAAGTGTCTATAATTTGCCCCTATTTGGGAAGGAATTGTAAGCTATAAGCATAGTAACATATTCTCAAATAACGAAAAGGTTATGTATGCCTACTTCTTCAATGATAATGAATAAGCTCTGGATGCCCCCTCAAGGGAGTGATAAAAAAGAAGAGTTAGTAATCGGTCCCTCAAAACAAGGAAAATGATTGGACCAAAAGGTAAAAAGGGGTGGAAAAGACCAATTTTCTCAAAGGTGGTTATAATCATTAAAAGGGAAAATAATGATTTGCCCATAGGCAATTATAATCATTGGTAGGATAAAAACATGCCTTAGTTGGGTGGATAGAGATAATGGTTTGCCCAAAGGTGGTTATAAGCATTTTAATAATGAAAACATGCCTCGATTGGGCAAAGAAAGATAATGATTTACCCAAAGATGGTTATAATCATTACCTATAAAGAGAGAAAATCATAATGATTTGCCCATAGTGGTTATAATCATTGGTTTTACGAGTGGGATGATACATAATGATTTTCCCAAAGGCAAATATAATCCTTAGAAAAATGATGGGAGTAATATAGAAAATTAGAATAGGGAGCTTATTACTGAATCCATACTCATAGAGTAAGATTAAGCTGATATAGAGGAGAAAGATGAATTTGGGAAACCTGCTAGTATGGAGATGCACGTCCTAACTAGCAAGAGCTAATTTTTTTTCATGATTTAATTATTCTATATTGGGAAATGATTTAGATAGATCAAGAGTTTTTTAGGTGCCTAGGAGAAGTACAATGGCCTCATTGCTTGTAAGATTTCTCAAGCTGATTTTTGATATAACACATGATGGTAGGCATCATGATATAAAACACCATGAGAACTTAGTTGAAATATGCATAAGCACTAACACACGATCCAATAAATAAGTGAAAACAATGCACTGATGATAAAAACCATGATGATAATGTAAATGTATGAATAAATATGGACTTAAGTATAATGTGTAAGGGATCACCCAATGAACACAAGTATATTAAGTCAAGGCAGAATAAGAAAGCAAATAAATAGGCAAACAAACAAACAAAAATATAACAAAACACTAAGAAAAGGAAAAGAAATATAGAACAAAACAAAATAACAAAAACAAATTGAAACAAACACAAATAATGGTTAATCATATTATTAGTGCAAATAAAGAACAAATAAGAAGATGATCATTACCCCTAGGTGATAGAAGATAATGAAAGAAATAAATAAAATGGGGGAAAATCAAGCCTATGAAGGAGGAGGCTTCAGGCCAAATCAACAAAGAACTCTCAAGACAATTTCTATAACATGATATAAAAGAACTTATGGTCTCAAATTTAAACCACTTGGGGGGGGGAAACCCACATATCTTATTCATGCTTCAACACCAACAACAAGAGATGATGATGCCAACAGTGAATCAGAATCTGATCATAACCTTTATGAAGATCTAGCTAATACCAATCTATTTGATACCCATGCCATTTATACTCTTATGTCCATTAACTGACACAATTTGTTTCCTCTATATCACCTTCAACTTATAACCTAGGACCAACAAGAATCCATAGTGCCTATAGATGAGTTTGAAAATGATGAGGCATGTTGTGATGTTATAGGCCTAAGATACAATGTTCCATTGGGAGACCACAAACAAGGGTTTTTAATGAAACCAAATCTTGTAACCTATTTTAGAGAATGGGTGAATACCCTTAGCCACAAACAAATCAATAAAATATTGAGGCCCCAAAGTGCAAACCTCTTTGAGGAACTTTTGGACCAGGGAAAAAGTAAAGAGAAAGGCCAGTCTTATGGTGAAAACCTATTTCAATCACCATTAAACATGGGTGTTGACCTTTCCCCTAATGAAGCTCAGGAGACCACCAATGATGAACTTGCCTATGGGTCCAAGTTTAGATCTGAAGAATAAGATGCCTTTGATCACATTATTGAAGAGTTTATAATAGTGTTTGTAACATGGCCATCCTTATTATTGGGAGATTTAGATTTGTCATGTTTAGGAGAACTTGATGAGCCAGTCCAAACATAGGACTTTGCCATTATAGGTCAATTCAAATAATTTCCAACCATTCTAGAAGACAGTTTGACTCTCCTCATATAAGACACTACAAAAGTCAACATCAGAACTTTGAACAACCCAAAATGAATCAAATTAGGTGCATCCCTCAGTAAGGAGGAACATGAAATATTTACTGCCCTTTTGAAGGAATTTGTTGACATATTTGGTTGGGCCTATTTCGACATGCCAAGTTTAGACCCTGCTTTAGTTATACACCACCTTGTTGTACATCTTGATGCCAAACATGTGATTAAAAAATTATGCAAAGTGAATCCTTGTTTTGCTATATTAGTAAAGAAAGGGTTGGAAAAACTCTTAGAAGTGAGATGTATTTAACTGATCGACTATTCAGAGTAGATCTCAAATGTTGTGCCAATTAGTAAGAAGCCAGAAGGAATCAAAATCTTCACTATATTTAGAGATATAAA
The DNA here is from genome assembly GCA_037957365.1 of Torreya grandis. Taxonomy (NCBI): domain Eukaryota; kingdom Viridiplantae; phylum Streptophyta; class Pinopsida; order Cupressales; family Taxaceae; genus Torreya; species Torreya grandis. The sequence goes on from JARHVA010001329.1 coordinate 3,137,262, forward strand.
CAAGGCTTGCCCCAAGTATGACTTTCCTCTAACAAACATTGACATGATATTTGAATCCATGATGGGTATGAAATGCTTTCACTGATGGATGGATTCTCAGGATATAATCAGATCCAGATGACACCAGAAGACCAACAAAAAATAGTGTTCACCATTCTATGGGGAATGATTTGTTATCAAGTTATGCCATTTGGTCTCAAGAATGATGGGGCCACATACCAAAGATCAATGACCATGACATTGTTGAAGACTATATTGACAACATACTAGTTAAATCAAAGACTAAGGCCAATCATCTAGCTATACTAAGGAAAATATTTGAGAGCCCGTATAAATATAAGGTCAGACTCAATCCTAAGAAGTGCATTTTTGGTGTTACTTCAGGTGAATTAGTAGGATTCATTATCTCTCATAGAGGCATTGAAGTTAATCTTACCAAAGTACAAGCCATTACAAAGATGCCACCACCTTCCAATTTGAAGTAGCTACAAAGTTTGTAGGGCAAGATCTAGTCTATCAGATGCTTCATTTCTTAGTTGGATGATAAATGCCATCTATTTACACACTTACTAAATAAGGGTGTCACATTTTATTGGGATTAAGAATGCTAAAAATCTTTCTAACACCTCAAAGACTATCTTTCCAATCCACTTGTTTTGTTACCACATATGCTAGAAAAGTCATTCTTACTATATATATCTACCACATAGAAAGCCCTAGGGACACTTCTAGCTTAGCATGATGATAATGGAAAAGAACATGTCATGTACTATCTAAGCTATACACTAGTTATGTATGAGCATAATTATATACCCATAAAAAGAGCTTGTTTAGCTATGGTATTCGTAGCCCAAAAACTATGACATTACATGTTAAACAACAAGACCATAATTATTTACAAATTATATCCACTCAAGTATCTACTATTTATAACAACTTTACAAGGCTACATGGCCAAATGGATCATGCTTCTGAGTGATTTTGAGATAGAATACATCAACTAGAAGGTCATTAAGGGATAAGTAATTACAAATAAACTTGATAAAGCTCCCCTTTCAAATATCAAACCACTAACATTTCAATTCTCAGATGAGTCCATTATGACCATCATTGAAACACCTCTTAAGGAGCAACACTGAAAGTTGTATTTTGATTAATTGTTCACATCACATGGATCAAGGGAAGGCCTATCATTTATTACACCATAGGGGATCTTATCACTAAATCATTATGCAGAAACTTTCCTTGTACTAACAACATGGATGAAAATGAAACACTCATTATATGGATATATCAGGTAGTATAATGGAATATTTAACATCTTAAGGTTTATGGTGATTCTTAGTTAATCATCAATCAAGTTACAAACCACTTTCAGACCAAAGATGACAAGTTGGTTTCATACAAGGCCATGATTGATACTCTCAAATAATACATTGCTAAATTATAGTTTGAACACATACCCAGGGCTAGTAACATAATAACATATACCATGACCACCATTGGATCTTTGATCCATCTTCCAAACAAGGCAAAATAATATCAATTTCTCATTGAAAATCTTCTAATGCTAACTCATGAACCTTCAACCATTGTAATGATCTATGATATTGTTGGTCCCATCTCTATATGGTACGCAAACCTTTGTACCTACCTTCATGACCATGGTATGCCACCTGACCTATCACACAAACAAATAAAGGCATTTATCCACCAAGCCATACAATATACCTTACTTGAACCAACCCTTTACCACCACAATTTCTATGGAACTCTAATTCATTATTTAAATTTGACAGAATCAATATTAGTGTTATGGGAGGTTCATGAAGGAGTATGTAGAATCCACACTAGCGGGGCTATCCTAACCAAAAATCTCCCATATACTAGGTATTATTGGCCAACTATGGATGTAAATGCAACTGCATATGTTAAAAGGTGCAACAAGTGTCAAAGGTATGCCAATCTGATTCATGACTTGGAAAAAACACTAAAACCATTGAAATTCCATGTTCATTTTCTATATGGGGCCTTGATCTCATTGGGAAGATTAACCCAACCTTATTTGATGGCCATAAACACATCCTTACCACTACCGAATATTTCACTAAGTGGGTTAGAGCTATACCCCTCACTTACATGACTAGAAAATAGATTTTCAAGTTCATCTTTAACCATATAATTTGTCATTATGGTAGCCCATCCAACATTATATCTGATAATGGTGGAACATTTAAAAACAAGGATGTCAAAATGCTCTGTGCTGAGTACATCATTACTCAACATTTTTCTATTGCATATTACCTACAAGGTAATGACCAAATCAAAGCATCCAAAAAAACCATTATTGACATCCTTAAGAAGATTTTCAATGATGTTAGACACAATTAACACCTCCAAATATTTCATGCCCTCTGGGCATATCACACTAATTATTGTACCTTAATAAGAGCCACTCTATATTCCCTAATTTATTGCACTAAGGCCATTCTTCCCATTGAGGTCAAGTTACCTTATTTGCATATATCATTAAAGTATGTCACGGATGATAAAGATAATTGAGTATCTCACCTAAAATAGCTAGAGTTACTTGATGAGAAACACATGAATGCAATCACCAACCTTCAAGCATACCTGAATAGGCTCTATATCCACTATAACTGATGAGTCAAACATAAAGAGTTTGAACTTGGAGATCTTGTTCTCAAATAAAATCAATAGAACACCATGATCAAGAAGCATAAGGGAAATTTTAAACCCAATTGGATAAGCCCATACATTATTATTACAAATTATGGATCTAGAGCATATAGGCTCATTACACTAGATAGAGATGAACTTGATGCACTGATGAACATTGTACACTTCCAACATTACTTTTCTTGGTAAACTTGAAGTATTGTCTATGAGGCCTATTTTATTCTACCATATTATTATATTATTTATACTATACCATTCTACCATACCTTTTCTATTGACTAGAGTTTTTGTTACCCTCCCTACCCAACCCCTTTTGTCCTTGGTTCCATTCCATTAGTTCTTCGGGCACCTTAAGTGAGGGAATTCGGATCAATTTTTAGAAATTCATTTAGTATTATAGACATAAGTCATAGTTTGGACTAGTATGATAGTGGTTTGGTTGTTGTATCCTTCATTTATTATTTTGTTTCATTCCAAGTGCTACTAATTATACCCAACTTTGCGCAAATTAGAGTCCCATCATCATGCTACTAATTATAACCACTTGTGGGAAAATTCATGTCATTGACCTATGATATTGTTTCCTAATTATAAATACTTATGGGCAAATTAAGAACAATACCTTTATCCTGCCTTGAAGTACCACCTTGCCATTCCTATGTCATATTGTGTCATTTGCTTACTTTGCCTATGATTTGAGATCTTGTTTCTAACTAGTCAGGTTCCTACACTATAAGGTGGAACTAAAATGACTTGAGGCCCCATTTTAGGACTATATAGGTAGCACTCAATTCATGTTGAGTTTAGCTTAGTCACCCTTTAACATGCCTTCACCATTTTGTGAACAATTTAAGTTTCAACACTCTCACCATTTTGTGATTTGGACCATTTAGTATCTCTTAATTATCCATCGAGTTGAGTTGCTTTGAAAATTACAAAAACATTTATAAAATCTCTAAAGAATCCTAAAAATCAAAAAATCGACCACTTCTTTACCTTAAATATTCTAAGACCCATAACTAATTCACTAGAAACCACTTATCTTTTAGTTTCTCCATCCTTACCGGCCTCACATCCCATGCTCTCACCATTTTGTGAGACCATTACCATATTCCTATACAACACAATCATGATTTTTTTATCATCATCTTTCTTTTATCCTATCTCTTGGGAGAACTATATTTAGCCTAAATTTTATGTTAGACCTTATGTCCATTAAACTATGTAGGCGAGTCTACTTGCCTAGTGCATTTAGAGTCAACTTGGCCACCCCCTTCCTTTTTTTTACTACCCCATTTTGTTTGTTTATTTCTTTGTATTCTAACACCTAGGGGTAATGATAGTCATCTTGTTTGTTCTCTATTTGCGCTAACATTATGATTAACCATTATTTATGTTTTTTTCATTTTGTTTTTGTTATTTTGTTTTGTTACATCTTTCTTTTCATTTTCTTGGTGTTTTATTCTATTTTTGTTTGTTTATTTGCCTATTTATTTATTTTCTTATTGTGCCCTGACTTAGTATACTTGCATTCATTGGGTGATCCCTTGTGCATTATACTTAAATCCATCCCTATTCATACGTATACATTGTCATCATAGTTTTTATCATTGGTGCATTATTTTCACTTGTTAGTACTTATGCATAGTTCAACTAAGCTATCATGGTGTTTTATATCATGATGCCTACCATCACATGTTATACAAAAATCAACTTAGGAAATATTACAAGCAATGAGGTCACCGTACTTCTCCTTAGCACTTGGAAAAAGTCTCGATCTATCTAAATAATTCCCCAATACAAATTAATTAACTCACAAAAGAATTTAAAGCCTTATTAGTTAGGATGTGCATCTACATACTAGCAAGTTGCCCAAATTCATCTTTCTCCCTTGTAATGACTTACTCTTATTCCATGAGTATGGATTTAGTACATAAACCCCTTGTTCCAATTTGCCATATTACTCCCATCATTTTGAGAATGATTCTAACCACCTTTGGGAAAACCATTGTGTATCTTTCCACCCACAAAGATAGTGATTATAACCACCTATGGGCAAATAATTATGTTGCAATCTCTTTAGAGGTTAATGATTATAACCACCTTTGGACAAATTATTATCTTTTTATAACAACCCTATTGGGTTTAACATAAATAAACATTTTTTTTTAATTAAACATATATCCTATAAATAGATTACACCACGAGAATCTAAGTAGTGACCATATAAAATACTCTATATGTGATAACTATAAATAAGCACATGACCTCTAACAATCACTAGTCAATATCAATATATGAAACACATCATTATACAATCATAGAAGGTAATTACAAATAGCCAGCCACTACTAGAATAATATACAACCACTGATGTTAGTTAAAAATAAATAGGTTACTATATTTATTCACGATAATGTTTCCAATAATAAACACAATAAATACAATGTACATAAATAAGATACATGGATCCCTAGAGCATGAGTTACCTAGACTATCCAGTATCTGTGGTAATCTCAAATGTCATCTCAATAGTAGTACTATGATGGGGAGGGAAAGCATCATCTGATCACTTTTCCACACCAACCATAGACCAATGATCCTCCACACTAATCCCATTAGGAAATGGCACTCCCTTCATGTATGAGTAAATAGTGATGATATGATAATCTAGAGAGACAAGAAAATACTCGTGTGTTATATGATTTATAAAACTAAACATGTAATGTATCATAGAAATATCATTCTATTGCAAGATATTACACAAACATGTAAATCATACTCATGAAATATAATGTATCACTAAACATACTTTGGCCCAAATTTTTATGAATAATAAATAATAACAATCTTTAGATCAATCAAATTCATATACAACACTTGATCAAACCGCCTTCATCTGGCATGGTGGTGCTAGTAACCCAGTGAATTCCATCTCACTCCTTACTTAGTACTAGCAATGTAGATTGGTCAAATACATTTTAACCACAAGATTCATATAATTTACATCCTACTATCAAACACATCATATAACATGCTAAACATATGAGTAACTAAAGCATACATTTATTCCATCAAACGCATGAATGAATCTTACATTATTTTCTATCCCATACTATAAATAATATCTATAATTAATACCATTTAGGTAAAAATACATAATTAACTACAGGTTCTAATATCATAATTCATTTCCAAATATTCTACACCCTATGATAACCCATATTGCCATAGTCTAGTAATCTAAGTTATAACTACTATGTACCACAACTAGTCTAATAAAGTAGTTATAAGTCCATGGAAACTATAAACTTCTATACAAATAACTAGATATAACAAAACAAGTCATAGTTCTCACAAAACACATTAATATTCTATCATATCATTCATTAAAATCTTAAGGGTTGTATGCACACATAAAGCCCTACTGAATGTCATAAAACATACGATTCATATAAATAACCAAAACATATTGACATAGTCTATCAAACATGTGAATGTATTTAGACATAACAATCATAGTTGCACCACCTAAATAAAACATACATTTAGACTGGTAGATGTTAAACACAATACACTCTATGACATCCTATAATATCATAGTTATTTTCTTATGAACACAACAAAATTATGATTATCCAATCTTACAATTCAAAGAAACAACTGACTCATGCTCATAAATAATAACCACACAAGTTTGGGTTTATACCACTTAGTTATTTTCTATGGTTAAAATGTATACTATTATAACTTATAGGCACACACCACTAAGTGCTATTATATGCTATAAATTTCCAAACACTTGTACATTCTAACACGCTTATAATATGTACTACACACAAGTATTCAATATTGAATATAAATAAACTAACAGTCAGTCATAATATTTACAGAGAAACAAAAAACTAATAAACTCATTATAAAATCTTATTTAAACATCTCATTCCATTTTTAGGAAACTTTTTTCACTTGGTTACTGTTTTGGTCCTTCAGACACTTAATGACTCAAAATAACCATCTATTTAGCTACAACTTAGGCCTATGACCCAATACACCTATATATGTACTATTTTCATATGGTTGCTTAAGTCCATGAATATATATATATATATATATATATATATATATATATATTAATAATTGTATAACATAATGTGTACTATATATACACACAAATGATCTATATTAATTCTATATCAATGAACAACTATATTTCTAAGTCAATAACTCCATATGATTTTTAACAGTCCTTATACTTTCATGTTCATGAAATATAACAAGTATCTTTATAAGATAAGGGGTTCAATAAACTAATACTCCTTAATAGATTTTAAACCTACCTAAATAGATTCTAACATGTCATATCCAAAATGTACATTTTCCCTTACACAAGTTCTCAAGATAATGTAATCTTTCGTACCATGATCCGCATAAAAGTATTTCACAATATAGAAACTACTCTTATATAATACACTAAAGCTTATATAAATATACAACCACTAAATCCATGACATTATTCTAGTCAAAATCTATACAAATGGTCACACACCCCAATGCATAAATACATGTAACTATATACAGGTACCTTGATCTTTCTAGATATATGACACAAAACTCTCTATATAAGACACTAAAAAATCATAATGGAGAATGTGTCAGATTCAATTCATAAATATGAAAATACACCCAATACCAGCATCTAAACTTAATTACCAACATGATATACCATGATATTTATAGTTTGATAAGTTGTACTTACTATGGTTGAATACATTTAACTTAGTGTCCATCCTCCCTATTAAATCCCACCATACTCACATTAACATTATGTTAAATATCATAAGATTTATTAATATTAATGACCCAATTATTTATACATGTTATAGTATTTTCAAGTCAATCTTAACTATAGGAAGTTATAACACCAATAACATCAATAAAAATGCATAAATATTCTCGTATTAGTTTTAATATGATATCTTACCATTTATTGTATAAGGTTGCATTTAAATATTAGTAAATATTAAAGATACCTTAGTTTCGCATTGATAGATATGTGTAATCACATTTGACAATGACTCATTTAATATTATTGACATCAATTCTAAAAGGTTAGCTTCCTGAAAATAAGGTCCTGTAAAATTATGCCCTTATTAGTATAGATACTTATTTTCTAAAAGATTAGCTTCCATCACTCTCTGAGGGATGAGTTCTCTTGTGTAAATCTCACAATAAGCAAGTAGTTAGATCATATCAACATGATATTCATACATTATAAAATATAACTAAAATAACACATCAACATGTTGATAATGTAAACATATACACTACAACTATCTCATAACAATATAATCATGCAACCTAAGTAATATTCTATTGTCCCATAATAGTATATATCTCAAATCTTAGTAAAAAATAGCCATATCTAAATTTGTTGACTATAAATATTCATGAACAATCAAATAGTTTGCTTGGTAAAGAACCGAGATGTAACATCCTTCCCCCCTAAAGTTAGTCATTGTCCCAGATGACTCTTATCAAATATAAATTCTAAATTAAAAACATTATTTATTAGAGAAATAACATAGTATAAAGTATCAAATCAAGTAAATAAATGTGAAATTACCCTTAGAACTCACTGAATTTCCCTCAAGTTGCACTATTCTTTGAGTATTGATCCCATAAAACCTTGCTCTATGACATCTCCCAGTTATTCAAACATGATTTGTGAGTATTACTTACTCTGATTGACTTTATCATGACCACCCTGAGTTCCAAAATTGTCAAGACAAGCCTATATACTATAGGACTAACCACTTCTATTACCTTGAAGGGTCCCACATATCCAAGGAAATTTCACTTACTTTCCAAAAACACATTAGATCATCATAAAATCCAAAAATAAATGGATAGGGAGAGTTCCACAAAACCTCCATCCCCTTTGCACATCTCTCTAACCTAGAGAGTGTTTTTTTTATTCTCTAGAAAAGTATTTAGGGAGCCTAGTAAGAATGATGTATATAAGTTAATAATATTGCTACTCCATGTAGCTCCTGATTATTATAACATGTCAATACTACCACTACTTCACATAGCTCTTGACAATCATGATGATGAATAGGAACTAGAAATACTACATTTCCAATGTATACAAAATTAAGTAATAATTATTTCATTGTATACATGCATATGGCCATATGACTAAATTTGATAAGTCTATCTATCAAATCCTAGATTTGAAAAGTCTATCTATTAGATCCAAACTCAGTAACTATCGAGTTAATTATGGGACTAAGTAGGATCCACTCTTATTGCTTAGTACTCACGTTCCTAATTCACCACTCTTCTCTTAAATCTCTACAACCTAGTGATATCTAAAATATGCACAAGGTTCAATGAACCATAAATATATACTAATAGATCATAAAAATCAATAATATATGCTAAATAATTTCAAATGTAGCAATATACATACAAGAAAAATCATACAATCATTCTGTAATTATACTAAGTTGCCACTAGGCAAACATAACTAATATCATATTTCATAACTTAACCTATAATGTTATATTCATAGTTAAGAGGAAGTAATTTTAAAATTAACATAACATAAAAAGGTCAAGGATCACACCATCCTTATGACCTTATAAGGAAAATAAGCGAGACAATGTCTCTTTGCTTGCTCGACTAATACACAACAAGTTAAAAGTTATCTCAATCCTTTTAGACTAACAAGATGTTCTGCACATCCTATACACTATTCATTCCTAATGAAAGTTGCATAAATATCTCTTCAAAATAACATACTTTAATAAAAAAGAGAATAATATCAATCTAATCAAGAGTATATAATAATATAACAATTATACTTAAATAGAATTTATAAAAATTTAGGGTTCACCACTCCACATGGTACAAAAGCACAAGTTAGATAAAGTAGTGACTCTAAAAAGTCACAAGTGAAACATAGAGAACCAACATCTCAACAAAAAAATTCTTAAATACCCTTTCAAGGTAAAAAGAAAACACCATAACCTAAGTTACCAAAATCACTACATACCATATTCTTAAGAGTAGTATTATAACCTACTTTCACAATCGAAAAGAAAGAAATAATATCAACCATAAAGAGGTATCAATCCATCCAATCCTACAAATTCTATCTCAATAATAAGTAGAAGGAACTATTCCATAATATCCAAGGAATATGGTCCAAACAACATTTTAGAAACAAGTTCCCATTTAAGGAAACACTAAATCAACTTTATGAAAATGTGAATCCTCTTAGTAGGCTTATACTTATGTCAAAATAAAGTGAGGGAGTGATAACTCACCCTTATGACCACTATGAGAGATGGAACTTCTTCCTAATCCCCATAAATATAAGGGTGCTAACTCATGAGCCAACTCCTAACACATTGTGTGATCAAGGAATGTTACTCAAGAGAGGAGGTTAGATCTAGTGTTAGTTTCACAATGAAATCAAAATGAAAAGAACACACTAACAAACATAACATCTCTAGGCCTAGATCATAGGAG